>CAIGRQ010101123.1:2749-15248 GCA_903798375.1 Fraxinus sp. D2006-0159 | reverse complement strand
TAAGCAGATAAAGTTGAGTGACAAGTATAAGTTTCCAGACCCTGAGCAAATCAAGGGTAAAAAATATTGTAAACGGCACAATGCGTGGTCAGATATGACTAATAATTGTCTGGTTTTTCATCATGTGTTGTAGGATGTCATTGAGTCGGGACGAATCACGTTTGAGGCTAAGAAGAAAATAGCATTCGATGAAAATCCTTTCCCACGGCCACTTAGGGTGAATATGGTGACATCTGGTTTCAAAAATAAGTTTCTAAAATTTAAGTTGGTAGTAGATGAGGGAGAAGATGATTATGAGTCACATCTTAGTGTCTTTAAATGTATCAAAGGAAAGGAATCTAGAAAAGAGGAAGGCGCCTTGTGTGCTAGATGTAGAGAGGAAGTTAATGAAAAACCTGGAGCATGGCGATATCACCATTGTCCTATCAGTGGGCCAAGTTTCCAACCTGGTGGACATAGTGTCCCATTCTACAGGAAACCACCTTTTGAGAGAGTTCAGACCGATAAACAGTAGAAGAACGTTCATGCCACAACCTCACCAGCCAAATGTATAACACTCATTCCAGTATAGTGCAGGAAGGGTTGTACCCTTTAATAAAATGACCAGAACTTAACAAACGCATTTCCAACGGAACTACGGACAAATGATAAGACAATAGCACGGATTATCACGTCCTAAGGTGCCTAACTGCTTGAGGTAGCCAACCAAAACGTCCTTAAGGATGATAAGGAAGCTAGTATGGGTGAGTCAATGTAGGAATTGCAAGAGGGTTCTTCCGAGAGATCAAAATTTGAGCGCGAAAATAAGGATGAAATTGAAGAGGATCCAACCCTCACTATTCAATTTGGCACGCTAACTCCCATATGGCTAATAATTATTTATTAGCCAATGAATTCAGAAGTAAAGAAAGCGAAGAAGGCGAAAGGAAAGATAATGAGGAAGAAGCTTGTGTATTGGAAAGTGAAGAAGGCCAAACATCTCAGGAGGTATATGGTAAAGAAGAAGATGATGGCATGACTTACATCGAATATAAAATCGACTTAGAAGAAGAGAGGAAAAGAAGAGGAGTGCTGCGCAACACTTTATTGAAGCAGCTGTATCAGAAAGGTGTCCACGAGGTAGATTTGTTGGATGAGCCATCTGAGCGCGCCTTTGACTTCTTTGTATTGTATGAGACACCTAAGAGAAAGGTGAGAGTGCCTCGTGCTGAGAAATATGGGCCACCCCCAAGAATACTACCTCTCCCTACAAGGTGGATAACTGAAGAAGAGGTATTATCTTCGCCTACAGGTTCGATACTTAAAGAAGAAACATTGGGAAAAAGCAAGGAGGAAGTCCAAGAAGCAAAGACCCAATGTGAGATGTTACATGTAGACCTGTCACAAGGAAACATGAAGTGAAAATAGATGCAGCTAAGAAGGTCATCTTCAAGAGGCCAAATATGAAATTAACCAAACACTTGAGGCAGTTGTATGTGAAAGCTTTAGTCAACGGTATACCCGTGGCAAAGGTACTTATTGACAATGGAGCAGCCATAAATACCATCCTGTCCAGAATGATGAGAAAGTTCGCAAAGACAGAGAGCGATATGATCCCTACAGAGGTTATCCTTACAAGCTTTAATGGGGGAGCCACTTCAACTAAATGAGTGATGCCATTGGATATAACCGTGAGAACAACCGCTAGGACCATAGTCTTCTTTGTGATAGATGGTCCTACTAGATATAATGTCTTACTAGGAAGAGATTTGATTCACGGGAGCCATTGTATACCTTACCTTCATCGCTTCACCAATGCCTGTTTTTCTGGAATGACAAAGGCGAAACTGAAGTGGTGCAAGCAAACCATAGACCCTTTGTTACAGAAGCAAACTTAGTGGAAATGTTCATGGACGAAGGAGATTATGGACCTGTCAGGGTAGTACAAGATAAGGAAGAAACTCAGATTGTCGTGCAGAGTAAAGAGCCATTTTCAGTAGACGCGCTTACTAAAATGTTCAATCAAATAAGGCCAAATATAGTGGCCCTTGAGGAGCCAGTAATTAGCATAAGGGTAAACATGGAAATCTAATGAGTTGTAAGCAGTGAGAAAAAATGGCCGATATCCAGGCCTTCAAAGCCAAATTGGTGGTTTTCAATGAGGAATGTAAAGAAAGGACACAAGAAGAAGCAGCACTTAGGGCATTCAGAAATAAGGTAGCAGTGTTTGAACTGTAGTAAAACATTGGCCGAGAAGTCAACAAGGTGGATTGCTTAGAGGATTCAGTACCTGTAAGGGAACAATTGGTCCACCGCAGCTCGCTCTACCGAATCAGCATCATTAAATGATGGCCCAGGAAAAACTCATTGAGATTAGGATTGGCTGGTGAAAGCGCAGTGTTTACATATGGCCTTGTAAGTAGCTGTTGGAAATCTTCTTGAGGGTTTGGAAGCGCAAGTATTTGAACAGAGAAGCAAGAAGATGAACGGTGAGTTTTATAGAAGCACGACAACGCAAAACGTGGGTATAATGATATGATGAAATAGTGTACTTCGCGGTTTATAGTAGTAGCGAAATATTGTACTTCTTTGGGATGTAGAAGGTCACTGCCAAACAAAGTAATGATTGGGACTCTCCGTCTTTTTGGGATTTCAAGTATTGTGGGAGAATACAAAGAATGAATATGACATAAAATTAATTATAGATATTAAATTTTGCTATATTAGAGGGTAATTGTTGACAAACAAAAATGAGGCACAGTTAAATTACCCAAAGAATGGAGGTCAATTAGTAAATTCGCAAGATAGGCCGAAAAAAGGCCATGTGAAAAACCCAAGATGAAGTTATGTAGCGGAGACCCACCATCGTCCAAGCCTGCAGATGCCCAAGATCAGAGCGAATATAGTGCCTCGTTATTATTCAGAGCGACAACCACGTCATCGCTCAATCCAACGAAATACCCAGGATCTGGGCAAATATGAGGTCTAGTTGTTATTTAAGGCAACCGTTATTGACACAGTTAATAGGTAGTTTCATCGCATTCTACGATCCAAGAATTTCGGAGGCAATCAGTTAAATAATGGGAGTAATGGCAGCAGTTAAAGACGGCTGTTTATTGACAAGTTAGCCTTATGGAGAAAGTGGGTAGTTATAAGGCGATGAGCGGTTTTCAAATGGTTCCACATCAAAAACCACCAAAAGAGTATAAGAGAGAAGAGAAGACGCATAAGCAACTCCGATCAAATCACTCTCGAACAGAGACTATGTAATTTCGTTTCCTTTAATTTCTTGTTTTTAAACTTTCGACTGCCTTGTGTACTTGTGCCACTTGGAGGCATTTCGCTTTGTGTAAACTGTAATCTTCATAAATAAAACATCCATTGTTGGGACTTTATCTCGAGAGGTTTGTTCCTTACACAATCGGTTGGATCCTTTAATTGTTTGTGAGGTCCAAACTTCTGTGCAAAACAGAAGCCAACGAAAAATGAGAGGGGAAGAAGCTGCAGCTGCCAAAAAATGAGAAAAGAAAAGCAATATCCCTTTTAACTCTTACTTCTTCCGTCTCATTTATATAGGCTGATTTTATTTTTCAAAGAGATTAAAAAAATTTATTTAATGTTATTGAAAAAATAATTTTTGCAAAAAACTTTCTTAATTTACCCTTATTTAATCATCAACAACTAGTAGTAAATAATAGTGTTTTTGTCTATGTTTCCATAAAGAAGTGAGAAATGTGTGTATGTATTTGGATAATTCCAAGAAGAAAAATTAAAATTCGCACAATTTCAAGATTAAGTGGGAGAAATTTATTATAACTAGATAAATTAAATAGGGATCTATTAGTAAACGGACAAAACAAATAATTTCTCAATAAAGAAACGAGACTATATAAATGAGATATGAAAATAAAGAAAATCAACTTATATAAATGAGACAGAATGAGAATAACTTTATTACAATGGTTTCTAGGTTTATAACACCGTTGGATATCTCTACTTTATAGGTAGGTTTATAATCTTCTTTTGGCCATTTTGCTTTTATGTGATGAAATAATTATTAAAAAATAAGTTACAAATGTTCAAGATTTTTCTTTTTCTTCTCTTCTTATCTAGTTACTAGTAAGTTTTAGCTGTCGGCTAGACACTGCAGATAATTGTTCAAAAAGAAAGTACTGAACTGCAATCAATCAATCATGCACTTTCCATATTGATCATTTCACTGTCCTTGCTTAGCAGACGTCTGAACCAAAACTTGTTGACATCTTACCAATACATATTTATCTTACCAAGTGTTGTGCACCTGTTATTTGTCAAAGTGATAGGCTAAAATATATAAACACTTGAAATATACTTGTGAGGAAAGCATAATTTTAGAGTCAACTGCTCTCAGCTTGTATGCTTTACTCTATTTAGTAACTCTAGCTACAACCATTGAATTTGTTCATAATTTCTAATCATCTAATTTTTCATTTTTATGGTAAGTCCTAGATGTATTTGTAACTTTAACTTGCCACATTTTTCACTGTATGGGAATTGTTGTATACATTTTTCATTGGCATTGCACATTATCATCACTGTATGGGAATTGTTGTATACCCTTTGTCTCAATTGGATCATTGAACTTTAATTTGATTGCAAATAACACCTCTGTTAACTTTCGTCACATCAATAGTGATTAAGACTAACGATTGACATCATTGTGGGAAACATTTGACATCTCATGGTTTTGATTGGCAGACAATGCTATTTCTGAACTTTGGTAGTGCGCATCACAATGCTTTTAGATCAAAATATCATGATGTGGCTGAGTAGTTGAAGGGCCCCTAAGTTTTAATGGGTGATGTCAAGGCTAGTCAAGGTGCTTTCCAAGTTTGTGCACATCGGTACTCTGTTTGATTCACTTGCTATTTCTCTTACATGACTAACTCGTCATATCACTGGCTTCTATGAACAGTTTTTTGGGCTTAAGGAAGAGTTGGTTCCTCTGATAATCATACAAGCAAATGACGAAAAGAAATAACACTTCTGTATTACTGTTGTTGGTCAAAATAGCAGTAGGAAAATTAGACACATATGCATTGGTGGAGTTAAAAAAGGGAATTCAGAAAGAACCTATAGGGAAAGTTCTTGATTCATGGGATCCCAAGTCATTGGCATCTAATGGATGCCCCAAGGTTGGTATAAGTTGCATTGACAGCCGGGTGATTTCAATCACACTGAATGATTTAGGTCTAGTTGAAGAATTTAGTTTCCTTGCTATTTCTGGACTACAAATTGTGATTTTCAATTTTAGTTTGTTGTATGAATGACAAATATTATTTTAATGAAAATATCTTTTTGAAATGGCAAGTGTATTATTTATATTTTAGTCGATTAATGAATTGGGAAGTCTCAAATAAATTTAATAAATTTAGTGTTGCAAAATGAAAAAAAACGACCCGACCCGAATATGAACCGGGTCGGTTCAGGTCGTGAAAGAGTCCAAAATTGAGTATGAACGCGCACCCCAGTTTGTCAAACTATATTTCTTTTTCCCTCTTTCTCTTCAGAAGGCTGATAGACTTCTTAGATCGTAAGTTGTGAGTTCTATTAAATGCATGGTTAAAAATTGAATAAAAGTTGTAGATCTCATGTGTTGATAGATCGTTCCCTATTTCTCCTCCTCATTGTCACCACTTGATCCCACCAAGTGATTGCATAGTCGGTGAATTCAATAGCCGCTATCTTCACCTTCTTCTCCTCCAAATAGTTGTGGCAGTCAAAAATCAATTCAACATTTTTCTCCCACTCCAAGTAAGTCTCTGGATCACTTCTCCCTTTGTTCAAGCCTAACTCTTCCATTTCTCATCCTACCCATTTTAACCTCGATTATTACCTCATCATCCACATCATTCCCATAATCATATTCTTCACGCACCTCTATCCTAGGCTCCTGCCTACCCTGTCTCCGTATATTTGGAACTCCTCTATGCAAGTTGGCAAGCTCCGTGTCTTGTCTATCCGATCCATCCCGCACATCTTCAGATAACCATTCAAACCTACATATCATCTCATCCGCTATGTTGGTTTGGTTGTTGTTTCGACCTAGTGTTGATCCGTCTCTGTCACACATCCTAAATTCTAAAATTTATATCTGTCTCACAAATGTGCGCTCATGTATCACTAAATTCGATTTTTCCCTCTATTGATCTCACCACTTTACATTTTTCCACTTAATGCCATCGCCCAAGTGCTTCAAAGGACAAATTCGAACTCAATCGGGAAATATTCTCGTAGAATTCAAATCGGAATATTGAGTAAGTTTTTTTTTTAAAATTTTTGAAAACTCAAGAAAGAGAAGGAATTGAATTGAATGATTGGAATGAAATTTGAATCCAAGAAAGTGGTTCTTGAATTTTACACAATAGATAACGTAATTGACAGACAATTTCCGAGATAAATAATAACAAATATATATATTTTCTTGAATTTGACTTTTTTCATAGAATTTTCTAAATTTTCGGATTTTTTTACTTGAAATTCAACTATGACACCGGCAAAGAAAATGGAAATTGATTTGAACACAAAATGAGTACAAAAACAACTTTTAAATTTTTGACGGAAAAATTATGGAACAAAAGATTTAAATAGAAGAACATGAAGAATGCAAGAAAAAGGAAATAAAGATTCAAACGAAAAAGGAAAATGATATAACCTTGATTTTGAAGTCTAAGCTTTAATACCAATTGATGTGATCTCACTAGCGAAGAACTACGAAACCCACGATTAGATTGAAATCGAACCTAAGAAAGCCAAAGTAATCAAAGTTTTGAATTTGATTCGAAAATAATAAATCAAAATAACTAACAATACGCAAACGATATGTCGACCCTTTTGATTGAATATTCAAAGAATCTCATCCGGTTGATTTGAACGTCACAAGAAGAATCTCGATAAGTTCGTGATTTATGCAACGAGGAACAAGAATTCGAAAGTAAAATTGTCTATCAATAATATTAATAATAATGTTGTGTTTTACAATAAAAAGAATGAGTCATATTTATAGAAAATCCATAAAACCTAGTTAAAAATGAAATTAAGCCAAAAAAATAGCAAAATCTATTACAAAATAGAGTTTTAACTTAAATACAAGATTACGTGAAATTTGAAAAAAAACGTGCGACGAGAATGAACTATGCTTCCTCGTCCGTTGCATGAATCATGTTGATTCATCTGTTTGTCCTCAAGAGCCCAACACGAAATGTGTTCATTTGCTTGTCGTGATCAATGTTTTATCCACAGTAGCTTGAGCCAGCAATCTCATTACCTCTTTCACTCGCTTTGCTATCGATCGTATTATCGGACCTCCTTCGATAATCAACGGATCATTTCGGGCTTGACTTTGACGCGCTCGACTCCGTGCTCACATCAGTAGATTTCAGGGGTGCAACGATAGATTGGCACTAATTGATGGATTAATGCGGGCTGTGTCCGATACCATTGTAAACTTGTTTTCCAACTTATTTCAGTATTCAAATTCAATGAAAATCAGGCTATATGAAAGGTACATGATGGCCGTTGCCAGTGGTTTCTACTGTAGGCTTGATGTGGGGACAGTTACGATCCGTTTCTTGGTTGAGAGGGCTAGAAATCTGGGAAAACTGACCCCAGCAGTTGCGGGATGTCAACTACAATCCAGATTTTTTCTATTTATTCCAAGTGTTGGTGCATTTTAGATGGATAGAATGGTGATTGCATTGATGAGACAACAATTGGATGTGTTGGTCATTCACAATTTTTGTACTTAGTCTGCTTATTTGTTTTACAGAAATAAAGTTGGGAATGTTCCCGTAAATCTACCTTCTGTTTTACTTTCTTCAATCTTCTGCAGTCTATTTTTTGTTTGTTTTCGTGACTTGAAAGTGTAAATTCGTGTGTTGATTGGTTGGAGACGGGAAACCTTGACGTCGTCGCTAGTGGGTATACCTAATTTTTGAAAAAGAAAAATAATTACTATCTTAATTATGAAATTGAAATTTAAAAAACAGGGTTTGAGGTAATTTTCTCAATTTTAATTCATGTTATATCATTTTATTATTTTCTATGATTTAACTTTACTTATATTTTATTTAATAGATTACTATTTTATTTAACATTTGTAATGTAAAAAAAAGATTATCAACCTGTCTGTTTGAGATTTTATCCCCAANCAGGGTTTGAGGTAATTTTCTCAATTTTAATTCATGTTATATCATTTTATTATTTTCTATGATTTAACTTTACTTATATTTTATTTAATAGATTACTATTTTATTTAACATTTGTAATGTAAAAAAAAGATTATCAACCTGTCTGTTTGAGATTTTATCCCCAATTAGAATTGATTTTCTTCCCGTTACCCAACAAGGCAGCCTGCCATTTTTGAACTTTCTTCTCTAAAGTGGCCCCCACCTGTTGACTTAAACGGTTTAATTTTCACTCAAATTTTGGAGAAAATCTCAAACAGACAGGCTCTATATGTATTTTTTTTATTTTGATAGCTTACTATTTAATATTTTTAAAATGCTTTATTAATTTGTTAATAAATAAAATATTGTAGTTAATTAAATAGAATTTTTTCTTTAGTAGTTATATAATTTGTAATTTAATAATCTGTAAAATAAATTAATTGTTGATAGTTAAAAAATAAGAAAATAAATGAAACACTGTTCTATGTTGGATATGACTTTGCAAGATGGTGTGAAAGTTGTACAAATTTGGTGCTATGGATTTGAGATGTCCTGAGCTAAAACACTCATCGTAGTGATCATGAATAGTTACGTGTTTTGCACCAAATATAAGTCACATCCAGTAATGAAAATAAGTGTTCACTATTGCTGTTGAAATTTAATTATGGATTTAAAATTAATTAAAAAAAAAATTTAACTTCGTGATCTAATGAAGATTGAATTTTTAATTATCTTTTAGTTAGAATTTTTTTATTAAATAAATTCGAATTTTAATCAGATTAATTCTGAATATTATCTTCTCATTATCTTTTAGTTTTAATATTATTTCTAATTATTTCTTTAAGCACTTGTTCCACAATCATTATTTGGGAAAAATAATATTTTGAATAATGATTTTCAAAAAATGTGTAGTTAAACAGTAGGCAAATTTTTTGAGTTTACGTGCAGAATATTTTATTATATAAATGTATAGTTGAAAATGAATACACAGAATAAAAAGTTTTCAAATGATAATTGTCAAAACTAAGTCCCTGTTTAGTACACATTAAAGTTTTAATTCTCATTTTTCTACTCATTTTCAACCACACATTCTTCAATAAAATAATATTTTCATCACATCAATAATTTTTCCTTCTTTTTTCAACCATACATTCTCCATCGATCTACTATTCCAGAATACATTTCTCCAAAATAATGTGGCTCAAGCGCACCCTAAATAAGAGTGGTAAAACATCATGGCAAGTTGATTATTTTGGCACTTTTTTTTTTTTGGAATCACCATTCTTGTCAATTAAAATTTTATTTTAAGTTTTTGCACTCAGATTACTCAATAACCCCCAAATTCTTTTAACTATGGTTCAAAACTTCAAATATATTTACAGCTAGATAGATCTCAACAACACGACTTCTCTTTTCACTCAAGTTTTGAAAAATTAATGGTTTTGAATTATAAATTCATCATATTTTAATAGGTTAATTATATTTGACACTACACTTTTTATTTTATAAATGCGCTATATTTTAATTTAATTATACTATTGGTTCCAAATATTTACTCATTATTATGTCCCAATTTTTTTTTTCAGCTCATTCTTATTTTTAATATTCTATTAATTAGTATATATTGTTACAAAAATTGTTGCTTTAAAATATCAAATAATTAATCACGCTTTTAATTTGTTAATTTATTTTTCTTATTTAAAAATACACGGGCAAATAAATCTTATTTCCGCCCATTTAACAATTTTTTAAAATTGAATCCATCCTTATAAATGCACATTTTAATTGCATTAAGGGTTCCTAAATTTTATGTATTATAATAACTATGTTCCTAACTTTTTTCATTACATTCTTATCCTTATCATTCCATTAATCAACACACGTTGTCCTTGATGGCTAATTTTGACGACCAAAAATTCTAGTGTGCTAGGTACAAATATTAAGTTGCAATTTTATATTTGTTGTTTTTTCTTATTTAAATATACCTAGGACAAATAAGTATTTTTACCACCTGAATTTTGGGACGAAATCGTAGTAGGGACAAAATCTGCTAATTAATAAAAAGTTAAGAGTACGTATACAACTAAAAAAGTTGGAAAATATGTTCCTTTCAGCAATTAAAATGTTTGTCAATATATTTAGCCAAAAGAAAAAAAGGGTAGACTGTATCTATGGGTCTCGAACATTTGAAGGTTGTGATGACAAAGTACAAAACCTTTGATTTCCATAGGAAAAGGGCATTGAAGTCATTTATAGAGTAAGTTATGAATCGTCTCATGCTTAGCGACATTTTTAGAATGGGTAATTATATTACCACAACAAATTTTACTTACCACACTACGTTATAATTACACCGCAATTAAAACATGTGTTTAATAAATACACCACAACAAATTTACAATTATTGTCTTCATCCAATAAAACTAAAGATAAAGAAAAAAAAAACAGACACGGTCCATCAATGTGGTTTGGTGCTTCAAACGAATAAATTTAATTAATTACAAGGTTATTTGAAAGGAGAAAATCGATTGACTTATAGTTTTAACTTCAAGGGCAAAACTCCATTCTTGTATAAAAATGTTCTGATGCAACTTGTTACTGCATCAGTCATCCGTCTCCAGCGAAATAACGTAAACAGTCCATCAATGTGGTTTGGTGCTTCTGATACATCTGCTCTTTTCAATTTTTTTGCTCTAAAATTGACAAAATTTTATGAGACATTCCACACAGCCACATGACTAAATTATTATGTGACTAAAGATGACAACTGTAAAAGACATCCTAGTAATTTTTTTATTTTTTTTTATTTTTTTTTTGGGAATAGCAGGCATCAAAAGTTTCTTACACCTATATTCCATCGTTTTCTTTTTTGATATCACCATCAAATTTAGCACATGAAATAAAAGGAGCAAAAGAAAATAAAAAGAATGGATATCGGCAAGAATCATCAGCCCTCATTTTCACAGTCCAAGATGATCATTTAATAGTCAATGAATTCCTATGATCAAAAGCATGGCATTCCAAGAGAGAAGCATGTTGCTTTTGATTTACCATTCACTTCTATACTTCTATCCACAAGCAACCGTCATCTAGCTTGCTGGATATAGTGTCGTTTGAATGGAAGTTAGGGAAAATTAGGTTTATTTTTGTAGTGGAAAAATAATTTATTTTGTTGAAAAGTATGTTAAAACCCTAATTATGTAATTTTACTAAAGGTTATTTAAGTAAATAAGAAAAATATTAAACATCGTGGTGCACTTGGTAAAATCTGCGGTGGCAATATAATTACCCATTTGGCAATAGGTCCAAACGATATGAGGCTTTTGTGGCCAATAAGCCTTATTGGTTTAGTAGTATATATCATTCATTATTTCATTGGACAATAATGAAATCTGAAATTAAGATATATTTTGATTTTAACCTCATCCAACTAAAAAATCATGGCATTCTAGTAATCTTTGGAAACATTTGTAGTCACTAGTTAGGGTTGAACGCACGCGTTGCACGTTATTTTGAAATGCTTTATAAGTGTCGTGAAAGTAATATTTGACCCTCCATTTACCCTTTTGATCTAAATATGAAAAAAATGAAGTCAATGAAAATAAATATTAATTATTATACATGCATGTAAATAGTGAAAGCATACTTGAATGTGAGTATTAAAATTACAATTAAGTGCATAAATGAAGATGTATGACAAACACAATACATGAATTAATGTGAATGTTAATTAGTTTAGAATTAATACCAAATGTATATACGTTACACTGAATGCTAAATCATTTATACTAAATGAATAAAATTTAATTTTCAATTAAATGAACCTAGATGCTAATTATCATACATGGACGTGAATAGTAAACTCTATTTTTTTAATATGAAATTTTAATTAAATGAATATGAATATTAATCAATTGAAAATTAATATTAGAGAAATGGACGTGAATGTGAATGTGAATGTGAATGCGAAATTCTAATTAACATTAAGTGAGTGAGTGAGATTGTTAATTAAATTAGAATTAATAACATGGAATACATTACAGGTTGTAAATTAAATTCATCTTGAAAAACTAAAAATGTATTATTGAAATAATTGAATTGTAGTAAGACTATAATCATCCAAATAATGATAAAATTGATTCTTGTTTAATATATTACAGATGTATTGTTTCGAAATCATTTTTTTTTAAATGTTTTGTTAGGAATATTGGATCTAATTCTACCTAATAAAACCGACTTATTAGGGGAGGATTGCCAACACCTTATTAAGTGGATCATTTTATATTTTCCCAAGCAATGTGATATTCTAATAC
>CAIGRQ010101115.1:0-10367 GCA_903798375.1 Fraxinus sp. D2006-0159 | reverse complement strand
TTCTTTCTCGGCCTCAAGTGGTGCTATTTTTGTAAAGTTTTCGTTCTCATTTATTTGGGCAACTCTTTACTGGACTCTCAACTCTTAGCAATCGAATGTTGCCCAATTTTACGTCCTGCATCGTCGACAGCAGTAAAAAATTTGCACAGGAAGACTCCTGTACCTGCAGATTTATTCATTCCTCTGCTATCCCCGATTTCTCCGCCGGATTTTGAGTTCCCATTGAATCAGTGTTCAATTACCACAATTTATCTCGTTGATGAATCAAGGAAGGAGGATATAATGGCGATAAGATGAAAATGAGAAGAAGGACGTGCAGGCTATGGTGGCCGGCTTATCTTTGCTCTAAAAATGAATTCCGCGGTTCCACTTTCTTGTTTGGTTGGTCGGTTTCCACTTCAGTTTCTTCGCTCGATATCATTGTCGCTTTTGCTTTCGATGAGGCGGAATTGTCTTCCTCAGTGACTCCGGATTTTAATCTCCTAACGGTATTTGATGCATTCCCAATTTTCAGTGTGTTTTATTGAATGTTTTATCTGTTTGTAATTGATTTGTGTAGTTTGATGTGGTTGAATTAAGTGTTTTTACTGGGAATTAGTTTCAGCTTTGTTTTTTGTTCTCCCATGACCATTTGGAAATTTCAGATGTAAAACCCAAAACCCATTTCTAGTTTTTCCATTTTAGGAAGTTATTTCTTTAAGCCGTTGCTGATATTTTTAACAAAATGTGTACCAACAACGTGTACAGAATTTACCAGTGTTACTGGAGATTGCACTGCTCAATTTTTAAAACGGGATTCCTCCTTATAGGACTACCGCATATCACCAGCATTAATGTGTAACCCGCAGGCAGAACTAAACAAGTGTATAAAATGTGCAATTGTGCAATATTTTCCTCCCCATTGTTGAGAATTGGGTTCATCTTAAAAGATTAATCTTATTAAGATGAGGAGTCCAAACACTTATAAATTGGTCAATGTTTTCATCTTTATTCGATGTGAAATTTTATCCCTTAACATGTCCCCTCAGGATGGTTGTTCGTTCGAACAGACCAATCCTGAAATCCGTGTAGTCAATTTTTTTTAGTCTTAATCGGATAGAATTGCTCGTTAGAGCTTAACGGACTCTGATACCATGTTAAGAATTGGAGTTCCATATTAAATGGTCAACCTTGTTAAAAGGAGTAGCTAAACACTTATAAATTGATCTATGTTTTCATCTTTATTCGATGTGAGATTTTATTCCTTAACACCCATAACGTGGAGGTAATTTCTAAATAGGGAGCTGAGAATACATCTAGGATTTGATCATTTTGTTGGAGTGACCTCTTCTGAGAGCTATAAAATTGATCATTTTGTTGGAGTGACTGTTGAAGATATTACACCGATAATTGTGCAATATTTTCCTCCCCATTGTTAAGAATTGGGTTCATCTTAAAAATCAATCTTATTAAGAGGAGGAGTCCATACACTTATAAATTGGTCTATGTTTTCATCTTTATTCGATGTGAAATTTTATCCCTTAACATGTCCCTTAGGATGGTTGTTCGTTTGAACAAACCAATCCTGAAATCCGTGTACTCAATTTTTTTTAGTCTTAATTGGATCGAATTGCTCGTTAGAGTTTAACGGGCTCTGATATCATGTTAAGAATTGGAGTCCATATTAAATGGTCAACCTTGTTAAAAGGAGTAGCTAAATACTTATAAATTGATCTATGTTTTCATCTTTATTCGATATGAAATTTTATTCCTTAACACCCATAACGTGGAGGTAATTTCGAAATAGGGAGCTGAGAATACATCTAGGATTTGATCATTTTGTTGGAGTGACCTCTTCTGAGAGCTATAAAATTGATCATTTTGTTGGAGTGACCTCTTCTGAGAACTATAAAATTAACTTTCTTCTTAAATAATAATACAAATTCATATAAATATTTCCATAGATTCTTATGCAAATGAATAAAGAGTATTAGCCGTTTTAGAAAAAAAAGAACCAACAATAGGTGGGGGATTTGATCAAATCCTACCATTTATTAATTCAAAAATACATCGAAGGAGATGCCAAACCTCATCTTCAGAAGTACAAGAGAGTATAGTGATATATGTTGGAGACAGTACCTCTGCTTTAAGGAACTAAAGCAATCTAGAGTAGGTACTTCCTTCTTTGCAATCTATGAAGAAAACTGTTACAATGCACGAACACAAGGAAGATGATCTGAGCTTGAGAATACTTTAATACTACCTGTAAGATCAACGTGAGTAAAAGACTTGGAACTCTTCCGATTATACACTCATTAGCAAAAAAGTTAGCTGCTTCATTAGATTCATGAAAAACATGTGTATATGAACTTGGACTTTACCAACCAGCTATTATTATTTAGACCACATGCACATTGAATAGCAATTATAGTTTAATTCAATCCAGATATTTGAATACCCGTACTGAGAAGTGAGAACAAGGCCTCCAACCCTCAAGATGTGCTTTCAACTTAGCCACAAGGTTAGAACCAAAACCAAAACCAAAAATTCAAACTATGCTAACAGAACCTGCCAAGATGATCACATAATAATCCTCAAGGTTTCCTTTGCTACATGCATCGATATTTAATTTAAGAATGCCATTTGGGGATTAATCCAATAAATAAGTATCAGTCTGCTTTTTCTTGGAGCAAGAGTAGATGGATTAAAATACTTAAAACATAACCGTATATTAAAATCACCATTCCTTTGTTCATATATCAATAGCTCTGCAGCCAGAATTTTCTGTAGCATTTTTTTAACATTTCAGATGATATTTTGTGGATTCATATCAATGTGCTCATATTTTGCGTCGTTTCTTTTCAGTACAAATAAACTTAAAAATGAGTATAGGAAAATTTGTTCACAACTAGGCTAGAGATATCCCAGAAAATAGCCTCACACCACCGGATGTATCCTTGATGTGAATTCCAAACATACGAATAAAATGATCGCAGATTATAGAAGCACCCGTTCCTGTAATAAACAAATGAGATAAAATCTTGTTGTTGGTCAACATTTAAATGTGTTAAACAATTGAATTTTAAATTATTGCTAATCACCTGATCAACTGAAAACCAGTTATGGAAAGGAAATTTTGGCATTCACTTATGCCAGATAAAATTTAAAAGATTACTGAAAGGATTTAGTAGGACGAAATAGAAAATTTCCTTTGTTGAGTAATTTCCATTAATGGACATTTTCGGAAAAACTTCATCCAGGCAATTTCCAAATAAGAGCTCCGGTTTTTTTTTTTTCTTGATAACTCAGTTTGGTTATAAAAGCTAAACCAAAATTTGAATTTCTTAATATTAAGATTCTAAATACATTGAAGTCTGTGTACATACACACAATGACAATGATAACAGGTTAATAAACATAAGAGGAATTAATTTAGCTGGACGTACTCAAAATGTAAAGGCCTACTTTATTAATTTATTTGAAGCAGTCTTATAAAACGTAGAAATTCCATTATATCCTTCATTCTCTTCCGTCTACTCCAGCAATTCCCAGCTTCAAGATTCCCTAATTCCACATTGTGGTTTCTTTTCGTCTTCCCTTTTCAATAAATTCATTCATTTTTAAGAAGTTTCATTCCCCGAGTTTCATTTCTCTAATTCCACATTGTGGTTTCTTTGTCTTCTTTTTTCAATAAATTCATTCATTTTTAAGAAGTTCCATTCCCCGAGTTTCATTTCTCTCTCCTGAAAGGGGAAGAAGATTTTCCTAGGCAGGGATTTGGAATATGGGGAGGTCATGGGGTGGAGACTCTGCTCAGACAAAGCCGCTGAACGACAAGTGCGGCTTATATGCCTAGAGCATCATTATGCTTCTAGTTGATATTGAACTTTGGAACTCAAGAGTCCATAAAGTTCCTTCCTTGTTCAAAAAGTTACTTGAAAATTGGTAGAATATTCCCTTGGTGAAAGCTTGATAAGTTTATATCATTTTGCTTCTTGGTTGCAAAATGCTTCAGTCATTGAAAAACTTTAACTGCCGCGACCTTCATCATGTAATTTTCTGTTACACTCTTTGTTGACTGACAAGCATTATGCTAAAGAATACACATTAGTTTGAACACGGGATTGGGGCCATTGTTGAATCTTGTCTGTCATCTGAAATCACCAAAATTTTCATCTTCTGAGCACTTCAATTTCATGTGATTGAATTACCTTTATTTATCCCTTTTTCTTTGTGCTAGGGAATATTTCATGAGATAAATCAAAATATGCCGGCATTTCTTCAAGATAAGTGTATTTTCTCCCTTCTGGGCTATTACGATACAGATTCCGGTGCCAATGGGCAGTTTCCCAGGAATGGAAATGATAGAGATAAACATATTTTCTACTCCAGCAATAAACAAAAGTTGACATGCAGCCACAATATTCATGAAGGCAGTCATGGAAGATGGAGCTGTGGATGCCACAAATTTGATGGGCCACTAGAACAGTGTAGAATTGCTTCTCTAGAAAACAATCCATGGGTCAAGCTTGTATATGGTTTTTCTGAAACTGTTAACAGAAAAATTGAACTGATCCCTAAACTGGATCATGTGCATTGGGAAAAGGAAACATCCCAGTTGAATCTCCATGTATGCAAGTCATGTTCACCTATGCTACATGCTTTCCCCTCCTTGTCCCCTGCCCCTTATGTGTTGTGCTATCTCTTAACTTGCCTCACAAAAAATTCAGGTAGTAGTTTATGATATTCCTACTTTTGGTGGTCACCATTATTCCTTGGGTAGTCAAAGGTTATTCAGCCAAGTACAATCTTCTTGCAAGAAACCCAAGTGGTTTGAAGATCTTCATCGAAAGGACCCATACCTTGACTTGGTAATATTATTTACAAATTCGTGCATGAACATATTGGCATTTTCTGAACCTGCCGCTTTTCTTTCCTGTACATAGGATGTTGTCATCCTAGCTATGAACAGTGCCGCAGCTGCAAGAATGCTCTTTCAGAGAAATCTTCATGCTAGAAGATCTGCCTCACTTTTCCACATTATTTGTTTGTAATGTTCTTCTAGACCTTTTGGTCTATCTTCCCTTGTACCTTTAATTTTTCTGGTACTTATAACAGCTTTTTATGATTTGTCAGGTTCAGTACCTTTGCATGGAAACTATTTGCTGCATCAGTGGCTTCACTAGCAACGTTCTTCTATATCGTTCTTCAGTTTCTCCATGTTCTTTATAGTAGTGTGTCACAATCATTTATATGCATCACATTGGAAAATGTATTCAGCAATACTCGAAAAAATATTCAAATTCGCTGCTTTCAGCTGTTGTATTGGCCAATCTTTCTCCAGGATCATGTTATAAGGTAAAATGAGTGTGGCTTCTCGGAATAATCCAACTTGTAAGTCTAATCTGTTCATATTGTTTTATATAAAGTCTAAAACATTAATAATTAGCTTATTCAAGATTTGAATTCTTGTGTGACATGTAGATTCACATACATATATGGACATGATAATTTAACTTTAATGTATTTGTTTTATTACATTTTGCATTCCATGTAAAGTTGACCAGCAGAATTGGAGTACACACTAATTCTCGGAGTCCTGTTGACAATTCCTCTGTGGCTAAATCCCAAACAATAGTTAGTTCTACACAACTTATAAATTCTCAGGCTTGTCTAATCGCCTATGCATATATATGGTTTCATATACATAATTTTGTAGGTGTTAGGTATAACTGTAAATGTAAGAACTTGCAAGTTTTCCACCATAGAAAGTTGGTAGGTAATCGCAACGTGTACATGTAACATCTCATCACGAATTCATTTAGAGAGTGAAAATATATTCTCACTTGGAATCTTGGTTTATTTCTGACTTCATTCAGTGGTTAATCCATAAATTGCTTCACAGATTCCTGAAAAGAATCCAGCAGTTTTAGTTTTGTAACCTAATAACAAAATGATGTGTGCAATTGGAGATTTTTGGAATTTTTTTTTTTTTTTAATATTTTGTCAGTTATGCTTATATCCTGCCTAGCTTTTGCAATTTTTGTAGTCTTTTTTTTTCTTGGGGAATGGAGTACTATATATTTGCTGTAATTTTGGCTGTTATATAGGTCCCGGTCATGTGTTGAGTTTGCGGAGAAAGCTGCATTACATAAGCACTCAATGTGGTCTAGCATTGTAGTTGATGTTCTTATTGGAAATTTGCTTGGTCTTGCACTTTGGTTCCAGGCAGAACGTGCTTGCCTATGGGTTTCAAACTTTGCTAATGACATCACGGACTATTGGTTGCGAACTGGTTGTGTATGGCTGATGGGAAATCCAGCGGGTTTCAAGTTGAATACTGAGCTGGCTGGAATTCTTGGCATGATATCTCTTAATGCAATTCAAATATGGTCTACCCTTTGGTTTTTTATGGGTTTCATCTTCATTTATTTTATAAATGGACTCGCAATATTTGGGATTCTTTTTGGTTCAACAGTGGCGGCAGCTTTGATAATTGATGCAATATCACTAGTTACTACTCACGTTCTGACTCTTCATTCATTTCTTTCACTTGTCTATTCACAGCAGATACAGGCGATAGCAGCTTTATGGCGCCTTTTCAGGTAAAAAATCCCTCTAATGCTAATTGACAATCATCATTCATGTGCTGATAGTAACTTGTTTAGCTTAAAGATGTAGAAGCTTTTTGTTTTTAATTATATTGCCTTTGTGTGATTCTGACTGCATCTAGGTTTATAGGAATTTTAAATGTTGAGGAGAATTCTGAAACTTGCGCTCAAAATGGCATCTGAAAAACTGTATTTTATTGAATCTTGTCTTTATTGCAACCATTTTCTTGTCCTATTGCAAAAGCAGTTTAAGTTGATGAAAGGGTTTTGAATAACGTCTGGCCCCTAAAATTTGTTTGGCGATTCTTTCACAGTATATAAATGATTAAGAAATTAGGTTGAACGGAAGATAATGTGGTGGAATTCCTAAATCTCACAAGTTGATCATCAGCCAGAAAATTTCTTGGAGCTTAAAGAATTGCGCCTATAATGAGACAAATTATCACCCACTTTTTTTTCCCATGATCAATAAAATTTTGTTAGCCCTAAAAATATATGAACTAGAAAGGAGCTTGGCTTATAGGTAGTTACTTGTGAAGGCTCGAGTGCAAGGAAACCAAAAGAAAATGAAGAAGGCTATATTTTGGGATGCTAGGTTTGGGGCATGATATTTGCAATATCCTCCTAGTCTGCATTTTGCTCGGGTTTTGATATCTTGAAGAAGGATATCATAGGATACTAGAAAAATAACTCTCTGTTTCTGATCAAGTTCTAAAACAGAATAAAAAACATAGTTTAACATGTTCAGTTCATATTTGGAGAGCACACTTGATCGCTGATATATCAATTAATTCAGTCGCTTTATCTGTATTGAGTTTTATTTCTGAACACCCTTTCCTTGCGCTAATAATGGAGATATTTTTGACTGCTTGAGAAATTCCTGATTTGAGTTGACCTGGTATATATACCTAGGAAATATTATGATTTTCCAACTGTTTCATCCACTCATAGCATCTATGAATTTATTGCAGGGGTAGGAAATGGAATTCATTACGTCAGAGATTAGATAGCTATGACTACAGTGTTGAGCAACATGTAGTTGGCTCTCTTCTGTTTACCCTACTTTTACTTCTACTACCTACCACATCTGCATTTTATATTTTCTTCACCATTTTGAAAACAGCCGTGAGCTTTATCTGCATGGTTGTTGAGGTTGCTATATCTTTAATTCATGCCACACCATATGCCAAAGTCTTTCTTTGGTCAGTCAGGAAGAGAAGATTTCCATCTGGGATTTGGTTTGAAATTTTATCTTGTGAGCACTCAGAGATCAGATCTCCGGCAAGAACTAGTTCATCCAGTGGGAAGCCGCAAAAAACAACTGATACTAGTGACAGTAAATTCAGTGTCTTGGTTTCATTTCTTCACAGCAACTATTTGAGCTTAGGTATGGCCTTGAGCTTTATTTATGAATATTATTTTGACTTGCAATTGTGCCATAGCAAAGCAAAAGCAATAACATATCGCTAGACTTCTTTTTGGGTAGCTAGTGTAGAAATCATTTTGCAACCGTGCAACCTGAGTTTCTTACTCAGATGGTTTATGCACCTTTTGCAATTGCCATAAATCTTGCTTGACACGTTAGTTAGCATGGAGCAATTATTGTTGCTAATATGATATGACAGTATGAGCCATTGTATTAAAAAAATTATACTGTGGTCAGTCAACACTTTTCCTTGTATTTCCCATATAAATTTGTTATTCTTGGTTAATGATGTTCGTTTTTCCCCTTGGGTTTGATTTAGATTTGGCTAGAGACAATATTTATCCACAATCATATTTGCAAGTCTGCCTGTACATGCGTACACATGTGCCTTGAATCTTTGTGCAATCAACAGTGTTCATACATGATTTTGTAAACAACCAATGATTTCATTTATTATTATAATTAATTGGGGAAAAATTATTTCAGGTGAAGTAATATCGCCGCACTACAGATGTCTTTATTCAGCATTTTCTAGGTCGTCCATTGCCTCGTTAGCTTATGGAGTTCTCACTGGGAGAAGGTTACTACTGCTTCTTTGCCTTAATATTTCTTTCCTCTCCCTGCACCGGTATCTGACTGGCTTGCTTATTAAATTTCACGTTCTCCATCTGCAGTGTTACATCTGCTCAGGGAACCACTCTTCCTCCAAAAATGCCATGGATGGTCCTTCCTTGGAAAGAATATTGGCGTCTTTGCCGTGATGCAATCTATGCTTGCAAGGGAGATGGCTATTGTCATTTACATCAGCAATTATAACTCTATTTTTCATCTATTGCTGTTTCCACTGCCACATTTTTATGTTTTTAGGTGTCCGTCTATATTGAAATTTTGGATGTTCATTTTAGGGTCGAGAGTAGGAACTAATTTCCCTCCAATGTCTTGTTTCTTTGTTCATTATCATCGAATCTTGTCTGTTGTCAAGTTAATATTATCTGATCTGTAATGGAGTTGAACTTTAAGGGTCTGAAAGTAACCCATGTGTTACAATCAAATTGGCTTAACTTCTGATACTTTGGGTGTTGTTTCTTCGGGACCCAGTGACAAGATTGGAGCCAATGTAGACACTACCTTCTAATGAACTTCTGAAGAGTTTTGCATAAGGTGACAGGCCTTATGATGCTGCAAGAAATCTCACGCCGATTAATGGCCATGAACTGTAAAGCGCCCATTGCTGATCTATATTAACTTTTCATCTTCAATGGGATTGCTACCAAAACCTGAAAGCTTTAAGCAGCTTGTCATTGGAGTATTGAGAGGATTTGCACACTGCATCTTGGCTTTTCTGCGGTAAATATGTGATGTAATTGGCTTGTGGAAGATGAATTCCCTCACTAGTTTGCTCCTTATTAAGCCCTGTTTAAGTCACATTATAGTTTGCATTCTCATTCTTCTACTCATTTTTAATCACACATTCTTCAATAAAATAATATTTTTCATCACATCACTAACTTTTCTTTCTTTTTCAACCACATATTCACCATCACATCANCTTTTTCAACCACATATTCACCATCACATCAACATAAAAATAAATTCTTTCCATTTAAATGTGCATCAAACAAGGTCCAAGTAGTTGACTACACCTGAATAGTAATTGATGCATTCAACTTATCAAACAATGCACATTTTTTTTCACCCCATATAACTCGTGTCAATGAGTTGGGATTGAGTTATTCAACAAAATCTTGTGGTAATTCTATTAAAATTTCTACAATTCATTTTTAACATGAACTTTCATCAAATCGTTAATTCAGTAATCCATTATGTAGGAAATTATATACGTGTAGTTTGGTCCAGACATGACACCTTCTTTCTTTTTCAACCATATATTCATCATCACATTAACATAAAAATACATTCTTTCCATTTAAATGTGCATCAAACAAGGGCTAAGTAGTCGACTACACCCGAATAGTAATTGATGCATTCAACTTATCAAACAATGCACATTTTTTTTTGTGTCAGCGCGTTGGGATTGAGTTGTTCAACAAAATCTTGTGGTAATTCTATTAAGATTTCTACAATTCATTTTTAACATGAACTTTCATCAAATCGTTAATCGTGTTTGATTGACCAGATTGTCGAGGTATTGAATTTTTTTTTATCATGCTAGACCGATGAGGCCTTGCCTAGTTTACAGGCTTGCTGTTTTTTTATGACTCGGTGGGATTGTGAACAAGAATCCAATTAGTACAAATGCCATAGCCAATTTGTAAAATGGCCGCCACTTGTCGATTCGGTAATCCATTATGTAGAAAATTATATGCGTGTAGTTTGGTCCAGACATGACA
>CAIGRQ010101092.1:0-11128 GCA_903798375.1 Fraxinus sp. D2006-0159 | reverse complement strand
TTTTTTGTGGGGGTTTTTTTTTTTTTTTTTTTTTTTTTTTCAGTTTTTACTGTTGTTTTGATTTATTATTCTGTTTTGGGTTGAGAATGATTTTGTAGATTTGGTTATTAGGTGAAGGGGATGCCCTCGACCTTTGATTTTGAGGGGAAGGTGGTGTGAATTTAGAGCTGCTTGTGTCAATAAGAAACAAATTATTCATCTTGTTGGGGAAGAAATAATTTGAAGGAGAATTGGTTTTTGAGAGCTGACATCTGTCCTGGATGCTGTAAGGAGACACAGCAGGTTAACATCGTCGTGAACGCTGTCTTCATCTTTAGGCGGTGCCGGCAGCCCAGCTGGTGGTGCTGCTGGTTCTACTGACACGGCCGGCGTGGCGGCGGTTTCAGGGAATAATACCAATCTATGTTCCAAATGGAGGCAAGACTCCACCACTTCCAACAGCTCCAATGCCGGAGCTAATTGTGAGCTCCTCCCTGTTCCTCCGTCTCTCCAGATCGGAAACATCTCTGCTCCCACCACCGAGACTGCCAACACTGCAAAATGTTCAATGGACGAGTGGGAGAGCGTATTGTCGGAGTCTGTTGCCGCCTCGCCTAGTCAAGAGCAGTCCATTCTACGGTGGATCATGGGGGATGTGGAGGACCCTTCAATGGGTAGCTTGAACAAGGTTCTTCAAATCGGTAGTGGTCCTCCGGCGGCGGACTTTGAGTTCAATGGTGGGTTTGGGGTTGTGGATCAAACATTTGGTGCAGACTCAGTTGGACGATTTGCTGCAAGTTTCATCTCCCCAGTTCCCAACTCTATGCACAATTTAAATTTCTCCATGAACAGATCCAGCAACCCATCTTCAAATCTGCCTAATAACGTGTTCTCTTCGGTGCCCAACAATCTTGGGGCATTTGATTCTCCACAGATGCTGATAAATCAGAATCAATCTCAGCACCCACCGAACCCTTCATTTTTCATGCCATTATCATATGCACAGCAGCCGGAAGAGAATCTATTCATGCCGCCACAGGCAAAGAGGCACAGTCCTGGCGGGGCTAGTGGTGTAGGTCTTGAGCTGCAGGGCGGCCAAATCCCCAAAGGGCCCTTTTTGGATACTGGGCAAGAGCTGTTAATGGCAAGACAACTGTATCACTATCAGCAGCCACCGCCTGAGGGCCTTCCTCACCAGCTTCAGTTACTTCCTCATTATCTACATCAAAGACCAGCAGCAGCAATGGGATCAGGCTCAAAGCCAAAAATGGAAGGGGATGAATTTGGACATTGCCCTCAGCAACAGCAACAGGCAATAATTGACCAGCTATACAAGGCTGCTGAGCTGGTCCAGACTGGAAATCCGGCACTTGCGCAAGGGATATTGGCGCGGCTCAATCACCAGCTCTCTCCCATTGGTAAGCCTTTCTATAAGGCTGCTTTCTATTGCAAGGAGGCATTGCAACTTCTCCTTCGTACTAATGACAACGCCAACTCCACTACTGTCACTGCATCTCCGATTAGTCTCATATTTAAGATTGGTGCCTACAAAGCCTTCTCAGAAATCTCCCCCGTTGTACAATTTGCCAATTTTACTTGCAACCAAGCCCTCCTTGAAGCGTTCGAAGGATTTGATAGAATTCATATTGTAGATTTTGATATTGGGTATGGTGGGCAATGGGCGTCACTGATGCAGGAGCTTGCATTGAGGAGTATTGGCGCACCGTCCCTGAAAATTACTTCATTTGCCTCATCCTCAACCCATGATCAATTAAAGCTCGGCCTTACTCGTGAGAATCTTATTCAGTTCGCTAATGAAATCAATATTGCATTTGAGTTTGTGGTTATGAGCATCGACTTTTTGAATTCTGGTTCATGGTCTATGCCTTTTCATGTACCGGAGAATGAAGTGGTTGCCGTGAATCTCCCGGTTGGTTCCCTAGCAAGTTACCAGTTATCTATACCTTTGATTCTTCATTTTGTTAAGCAGCTTTCGCCGAAAATTGTGGTTTCTGTGGACAGAGGATGTGATAGGACTGATCTACAATTTCCCAGCCACATAATTCATGCACTTCAATCTTATTCTAACCTGCTTGAGTCCCTAGATGCTGTCAATGTGAATATGGATGTGCTGGAAAAGATCGAAAGTTTCTTGCTTCAACCAGGAATTGAGAAAATTGTGAAAGGTCGTTTTCAATTCCCTGAAAAGACGCAGCATTGGAGGACTCTGTTTTTATCATCCGGGTTCTCCCCTATAACATTTAGCAATTTCACAGAATCACAAGCAGAGTGTCTGGTGAAGAAGACTCCTGTTCGGGGATTTCAAGTTGAGAAAAGGCAGTGTTCACTTGTTCTTTGCTGGCAACGGAAAGAACTGATCTCTGCATCCGCTTGGCGATGCTGAAAACATCAGTAGATTTATCAATTCTGCCTTATTGTGAATGTGCCTTTGGAGTCACGATCCCCTTGAACATTTCAATTTTTCTTGCACTTGACTTGTGGCTTAGATATATCGTTTCTGCCTTTAGGCATTTTAGTACTGGATATCCGGATACAGTTCTTGTTTGAAATATGGTATTGCTATTACAATGCTCCTCATACTTTTGAAAGGTGTAATTTGTTGTTGAATATTTGTCTTAATTGTAAAAATGCGCTGAAATTCATATTCCACGGTATGCCTTGGAATTCATTCTTAGATATATCACAACTTCGACACTCTCATTCATAATTCTCCTTCTTCGTTAAATTACAAATCTTCATATGTCAATGTTCCAATTCTTGACAGTAATTTTCCTGCTAGGTCTTCTTGAAACTGACATTTGAAAGTTTTAGCTGCTGCTGTATTTTAGTTTGCATCTACTATTGTTTGTTTTGATATATGGATAGGGTAATTCTTGGACTGATAAATTAAATCTCATTTGATCCATGTTGTCCATTGAAATGTACAGTAGTGTCTTAAAATTCTGGGTTTTTTTGTACATGAACCAAAATTCCATAATTGTAGAATTACTGTCTTTTCATGCTTGATGGCAACATCATGGTATTAGCGCTAATTGGTTAGTTAATAATTCTTGTTTTATGTCTTTTCTTAGTCCATCACGTTGCCCTAATTTGTATTCTAATACATTGAATTTGCTGCTACTGCTGCTGTTAAGGGTTCGTTAATTTTTTTAATGGCTGTCTTAATCAAATCACATGTGACTTGTGTACTATTCGACAGCCCATACATTATTAGTTTAAACTCGTTTTTCGGCTCCATTGAACTTCAACTTCTTCATTTATTAAGCTCTTGTTCGGTTGTATTATTTTTAAAATATTATTTTTTCTCTCTTTATTTTTAATTATACATTCTTCAATAAAATAATATTATACGTAAATTTAATTTTTTTCATTTTTTAACCACACATTCTATATTCAAATACTATTTCAAAATGCATTTTAAACAAAAAAAATAGGGTGCAACGCATGCGTTAAATCAAATCATCTAGTTGTCATCCTTTAAAAATTTAAATTGTTTGCTACGGTATTATACTCCATTACACATTCATACAATAAAATATTATACACACAAATCAATAAAGTTTCCTTACTTTTGAACCGCACATTCTTCATCAATCTATCATTTTATAATATATTACAAGAAATTAATGACTCTCAAATAGGGCCTTAATAATATGTTGAATGACAAGGGATGTGGGTAAAGGTGTGGTGATTAGGAATTATTCTGCAAGTACAAAATAAAAGAAACAGAAATTGTAAAGGCGTTGCATTAGCAACATCTGTATGACTTTTTTTGTTATAATATTTCAATGATAATCTGGCAAGCATCCATTTGTATGATTTACGTGAAAAAATTTCGTTACCTATAGCATTGTTGGTGATTTACTGGTAAATGAAGCGAAGTTTTCGTATAAGACAATAATAATGAAATGTGTACATTTTAAGGGATTTGGAATTTTGGATCTGCACTGTGAATTGAATAGAATTACGGCGGATTTGGAGTTTTGGATTTGCATACTGAATGGATAGACGTTCATTTACACACACCTCGTGCTTATTTAGGGTTTGTTTGAATTTCATTTTCTCAGAAATTAAATTTTTTAATAGTTTTTTTTTCCCAAAAAATGTGTAGTTTAAAAATTGGAATTTTTTTTGAATTTATGTGTCAAAAATTTTTTAGGGGAAGAATGTATGATTAAAAATGAGTTTGAAAAAAAAAAACGAGTTTTTTAACAAAGGGAGATCTGTCAGGGGCTTTGTCTAGTAGTATTTTTGTATTGCACAATATTGAAAGCAAAAAAAAAGTTGATGAAGTTTTGGATGTGATATTAATTGTTTTAAATTTATCACTTTATTAGATAAATGTAATAAAAAGTTAAATTCTACTTTAACTATTGCTCCATTTTACTTTAATCCCTTCAATCACTAATTAGTGTCTAATTAATCAATCAATTTGTCTAATCTGTGGTCCACCTCAATCGAAACGAAAAAATAAAGCAATTTAATCTCCAACCAAATACTTGTAATACTAAAATAACATTTTATTTTATTTTTAATAAAATCTTGTCCGTTTAGTGTTTAGTGTCTTTTCAAATTGAGGGTGTGTTTGAGCCACATTATTTTGGAAGACTGTATTTGGAATAGTAGATTGATGGCGAATGTGTGATTGAAAAAAAATGAAAAGTTATTGATATAATGGAAAATATTATTTCTTGAAGAATGTGTGGTTGAAAATGAGTAGAAAAATGAGAATAAAAATTTTAATGTGTACCGAACAGGGGCTGAGTAATGTTATTCATAATCAACGACTATAGTAATTATCATATGTAACAACTTGTTATTTGAAACATTAATATATTTTTGAGGCAACATAATTACATAAAATTAATATCTCAAATAACAAGCTGTCACATATAATGACAACTACAGTCAGTCACTGTCTATGAATAACATTATAGACTCGAACCTGATCGTGTAAGTTTCTTTTGTACCAATTAACAAATTGCAAATCATTTAGATAAAATTAAAGTGAAAAGACCAAGTAGTGATCAACTTCTTCCTCCAAATATTTTTTCTCTTCTTGTATCGATTATCTTAATGACCAAGCTTACGTTATCTTCTCAGTTATATAATATTGTAGTTGCCTTCAAATGATTCAATTCACAAGGTCAATTTTTTTACTATTAAAAAATAAAATTATTTATAGTAGTAAGAATACCTAAATCACAATAATTTCCTCTCCTCAATTAAAAAACAAAAAAAAAAATGTTTTTACAATAAACATGGTCGGACAATTATTATATATATAAAAAAAAATCTTGAATCACATGGGTTGTCCCCACATAACCATTAAAAACCCAGTAATTAATAAAGTATTTTGAGCAAATTGCATTTTTTTTTTCACATATATTTTTAGCATTAGATAAATTTTAGACATGAAAAGCTGACTGTCTAATTATAAATAGAAATTAATTTTGAATTTGAGATATAACTAGAAACATTAACAAATCTTAACTAAACTCATTTTCACTCACGCATTCTTCAATATAATAATATTTTTCATTACATCATTAACTTTTCCTTACTTTTTAAATACATATTTATTATCATATCACTATTTAAAATACATTTTTTCTTAATAATATCCATTAAACACACCCTAAGGTTGAAAATTCTAATTTTCTTAATTAAAAACTCATAAACTATGCATTTGATCACTAAATAAAACAATACACAAAATTAGTTTATTATATAAAATGAAATAAAGAAATACGACTTTTTGCAACTACGTGTAGATGTAATCTATTGGATTATTTTACTTTACATCAAATGTCATATCAAGGGTTACATAGTGTACAATTGACATTATTAACTTGATGAGTTAATCCATTATATTACTCAATCTCACATAATGCGTGGGGACCCGTGTGTATTTAAAAATTACGACAATGTGATCCACATCCTCTTTGTGAGTAGTAAATAAAAAATTCGATACATGTAGCATGATCCTTAATTGATTAGTAAAAATTGTTTTGTTTTTACCAACCAATTACATAATGCCACTTGTACAATATGTAACACATATATCAAAGCCCTAGTCTATTTATAAGGCAGTTAATTATGGGATGGATGTTGCTTAATATTCTGAATTAGAATAGTGCAACATAATTTAATAATATACAGTGTTAAAATATATATCAGTTATGAAAGAAAATATTGTCAGATACAAAGAAAATAATTAAAGTACCTAAGCATGAAAGTCACCAAGTTGAATAATGGAGGAGAAAATAATTCAAAGTTATATTTACACGCGTTTAGTTGGAATTCAATTATCAAGAATAAGTGATTACTGATAATTAAAAGCTATTGGAAAAATATGAGAGATTGCTTGTCATTTAAAGAGAAAAGTAAACTGATAAAGACAATAGATATTTGTTTGTTTGCATGCATGTAAATGAGAAAATTATTTTATAGGATAACCAATAATTAATTATGGGATGTAATGTCTACATCCTTGTAACTTATCTTACGTTTACGTCTCCAACACTAAAATTCCACTTTCGTAATCATCACTCTTCGATTACTAGCCTTGAGAAAGATATTTAAACAAATGTAGACCAAACGAATGGTCCTAATCCTCGTCATTTTCCCATTTTTCAGAGTTTGGCTTCCTTGTTGAATCGCAATTTAGTACCACGAAATACAATATCGACTAGAGTTGTAAAGTGGTTGTGTCAAAGCCACGTTTTTGCAGAATACGTATGAAACTCAACACGACCCATGGCCAATTCTTGAATGGTCCTAATATGGGAGAACCAATAAAAACAATTTTCTTCTGAATTTGTGGGCTATATTTGATCAAGTAAAAACAGCTTTATAGAAAGGGAAATACCCAAAATCTTAAAGGATGTCTTTTTGCACACTGAAGTGATACAAATGTTTACTACTAGTTAGCAATCAATCAAGTATTATTCATCAATAAATTTAGGATCGACTGTAAAAATCTTAAAGTTCAAGGACTAAGACTTGACATAATCGAATTGAATTCTATTCAAATCGTGTTAGCATAATGAAGATTGACTACACATGGCAAAGCTGAAAAATGTAGTGATATGTTCAAAATGAGAATGATGGACCTGCCATTGATGCCTTTTGAGTGCCATCAATAATAAAATGAAAAACTAAAGCAGATTCTGAAAGGAGAGAGCAAACCACGCCATGCATATATAGAAAAAGCAAAAAACTTTTTTTGCAACTTCTTAAAAGAATATCCTTCCATGGAAAGTATAATGAAATGATAAGCAACTTTTCATTAAGGAATTTGAAGTGGGGGTACTTTAGTGATGGTGAAGCCTCCTGGGAATTAGGGATTTGGGTTGCATTTCAGTAAAAAGTACATTCAGATATCATCAGATTTATCCACCCTTTTCATGCCTTATTCAAATTTACATTATGTTTCATAAGTTCATCCATAGTTTAGCATACCTGAATCTCAATATTCATTCGAGTATTCTAGAAAGTATACCAATAAATCTTTCATTCTTTATAAGAAAAAGATGAAAAATTTAAACAGAAAACTGGAATAACAGGGAAAGGTAACTCAAAATCAATAGTAAAAGCACCCAAGGCAAAAGTAACAAAAAGGTAAAAGGGAAAAAAGGTGGTGTGATGTACTACATGAGAGTGCGTGAGAAACAGAGGAAAAAAAGAAAAGCAATGGTTGTCATTAGGTAAAACTTTTTCTCCTCTATCTCTTTGTTCAATCTTTTGAATTTTATGCTCGGCCAGTGGGCCTTATAATATCTCATTTTTAAGTTGTTGTTTGCTTGTAATTTCCATTTTTTTGCACCAATCCATGTTTCTTCTTCGGCTTTAAAACAACGCATTCTTTTCTTCCACACATAATTTGTGTGCTTATAATTTATCAAAACAAGTAAAGTAAGCACTCATTCTTGTATTCTATGGTAGGACCCTCAATAGCGATGCCCTTCTCTCTACAAAGGTCATTTGCATGGTGGATTGGTGTTGCTTCCTTTCTATCTCAACTTTCTTATCTTCTCAATATCTCATCTCATCAAGGTCAACCCAAAACATCCCTTCGTTGTCATGACAAGCTTCTATTTGTTTAATTATATATCTAGTTTCATGTACTAAGAACCCGTTTGACAAAACTTTTAAAAAGTAAAAAATTATTTTTAAGACTAAAAATTTATTTTGAAACAAATCTAAATAATTTTTTAGGAGTGCATAAATATATCTTTTAAAAGAACTGACATAGAGGGAGCTTCATCTTCTAAAAGTAGAAGCAAAAGCAAATGTACTGTCAAACGAACCATAAATATGCCCTACTTAATTGTACATGGATTATTATAACTTAAAATAATCCAAGTGGTAATTAATAAATAAGGTAAGAATACACAGAGTTGCAGGCACGACGTGCGGGGTGGTGATCTGTAGAAATTAAAGAAAGAAATCCATGTGAAAGCAGAGGTCTTTGTAAACCTCTTGTTTAGTGTTGTCGAGTCTATGTTTTGCTTTTTAGAAATAATGAGTTTAGACCTTACTTTATTTGAAATCACTAATTTCGGCCTTGACATTCTAAGAAATGACAAATCTATTTTCACATGGAATATCAATAGACTGCCCACAATGACAATGACATATATGATAGACACATATCAGATTAGATAATACTGAACAATATTAAGTAAGAATTCAATTCATTACATTAAACTCGTTTAACACTAATCCAAACATGAACAGTCAATGCAATCTAAGGTGGGTGGATTGGATTTCCTTGACATATTTCTGGCATATATCTCAATCAACCATTTATTACAAGTCAAAGGACAAATGATAAAGCCGTGTGCAGTTCAAAAGCTTAGGACGAGAAGATTTTTAAGCACGCACACTTTGCATAAGTTCAAATAGTAAATGAAAGCAAAGAAAAACAAAAATTTCATTTGATATAAAAAAGAAGTATAAACTTCTGTCAAGATTAACAGATTTCCATGATTTTTGACAGACCCTATATATAAAATCTGTCCAAAGAAACCACATCAATCATGCTCTTCATCAAGACAGGTTTGTAGAAAATGCAACAACACAGAGCATAAATACCAACACCGGACGGATTACGTACACATAACATGATAAATAATAGTGAAAACAAAGTTTACCAAAAGTCCATGTATGAAGCAACATTATCAAATTGGTAAGCATGGCAGTATTTCTTTACCAAATGTACCTATCCTCAGTTTTTCCTTATAGGTGAATCATTATGTGCCAAATTTCAAACAAATAATAACTATATATCACTGTGTTTGGCCTTAAAAGTTATTTCTCCTACCACTCAAAGTCAAACTATAATTTTAATCATACATTCTGACAACTAAGCCCTTGTTTGGTCCCTGTTATTTCCCAAATACATTTTTCTCTATCTTATTTTTAACTACACGTTTTTCAATAAAATAATATTACAAGCGTACCCAAAACTTTTTTTTATTTTTTAACCACATATTCTCCATCGAAATACAAGCTGGAAAATGCATTTTGGGCAAAAAATGGGGGCTCAAACATGCTCTAATTATTGTCCATACATTTTGTGGTCTCCACCACCATTCCTCATAAGAAGTTCCAAACAAGTTACTAATAAATCAACCCCGAACAGAGGCTATAACAAGATTAAGGGGCTGTTCTCTTTACCGTTTTCAACCCGTTTTCTGTTTTCGATTTTTTCAAAATAATGAAAACACGTTTACTTACCTATTTTCAAAAATAAATTTCCGAAAATGAGTTTAAAATTTATAAAGAAAACCGAAAACGACAAAAATGTCGTTTTGGGTGTTTTCAGTCAAAACCAACCCAAAATTTTCAAAACGCATTTTTGGTGTTTCACCACCATCGCCCCCTGCACCAACCACTGCCGTCCTGCCGACCACCACCAACCACCAAATCGCAGCAGATCTCACCCATAGCTATCGCCACAGCTACAACCACCAAATCGCAGCAGATCGCACCTACAGCCACCACCACATCGTAGCTGATCGCACACACAACCACCACCGCCGCCACAACAACCACCACCACCGAAATCGCGACCCAAAATCACCAAGAAAATTGCGACCCAAAAAAGAAAGGACATTAGTGTCGCGACCACTGCCATCGTCAACCACCGAATCGCAGCAGATCGCACCCACAACTACCACCAGAATCGCGACCCAAAATCACCACGAAAATCGCGACCTCAAAAAAGAAAGGACAGCAGTATCACGACAGGCTAAGCGACCACCGCCACCGTCAACCACCGAATCGCAGCAGATCGCACCTACAGCCACCACCGAAATCGTGACCCAAAAAAGAAAGAAGGACGGCAGCGTCGCACCCCACTCCTTTTGGCCGGCAAAATAGAGCCCCGCGACGGGAAGAGATACGAGAGAAAGAGGGGGAGAGGAGAACATGTTTTAGGTGTTTTTAATTTTGAAAAAAAAAATTCAAAATGACAAAAAGAACACATTTTCAATAATCTCAAAATGGACACTCAAAATAAATTCAAAACTCAAAACATAATACTGAAAGACGAAGAGAACAATCCCTAAATCTTCTTTTGCCGTGTAATATTTTATCACTACAACGGCATTGTTGTTGATCTTAAGCAGATAAGCCTTCACTGAGTAACGAATGCGCTCGCAAAAATATATTATGCTAGGATTTAAAGATGATTCACCACCTGATCTCTATAATTGACACCATAAATTAAAACAGATAAAGTTAGGCCGACCATTAAGTGAACAGAACCCTCATAAAAAAATGTGACAACCTTGAAACTCTGTATGGCGGAATTTGATTATTAGGTATGACGCGCAATACATTTAATGATGATGCATGTTCGGTGTTCCTACTCACAGAAAATTTTTCTCCCGCACTCCTTGAGTTCTAAATCTTACCCCTACCCAACACATTCTTTTGGTGGGTGGGTGGTGGCAAGGAGAAATCATTGAACGGATACTAAGGCCATCTCCAATGGAGACACCATTGCACCAAAATGCACCAAATTTTGATGCAAAGGTGCTCCAATAGAACACCATACTTTGCACCATTTTGAAAAAATTGTGCAAAATTGAATAGTGTTGCACCAAATATGGTGCAA
>CAIGRQ010101072.1:0-12838 GCA_903798375.1 Fraxinus sp. D2006-0159 | reverse complement strand
TGCAGAGCAGTGAATGAAAGTGAGGCAAGAATGGGTTGAATTCAAGTCGTTTAGGTTAATTTTAAAAAAAAAAAAAAAAATTTGGGCCCCCAAATTTTCTGGGCCTAAGGCGGCGGCCTCCTGGGCCTCCCCTTAGGTCCGACCCTGATTATTAGCCTAGTTTAGTCCTAGGTATCGAAGCAATCAAAGAATTGGAGAATCCTTCTTTATTGATGTATTGACTTGCAATTAGTAGAGNAATGAAAGTGAGGCAAGAATGGGTTGAACTCAAGTCGTTTAGGTTAATTTTTAAAAAAAAAAAAATTTGGGCCCCCAAATTTTCTGGGCCTAAGGCGGCGGCCTCCTGGGCCTCCCCTCAGGTCCGACCCTGATTATTAGCCTAGTTTAGTCCTAGGTATCGAAGCAATCAAAGAATTGGAGAATCCTTCTTTATTGATGTATTGACTTGCAATTAGTAGAGTCTATGTGAACTAGAGAGGGTAAGGATAGTAATGAAAAATTCAACATTAGATTGCACACCAAGAAAAGAGTAAAAAGAATAAGTTTGGTGATGTGTAAATCATATGAGAGTTGAAAGGATATATTTGACCACAAAGAGTTGAGAATTGAAGCAAATTGTAAATATATAATTGTTTACTTAGTTCTTCACACACACGTCAATTTTGCATTGGAAGAGTGGATACTGGTTTAATATTTTGACTTTGAAATAGTTTGTAAATTTAGTACTGTAATTTCAAATACTAAGGTAAAGAGCTAGACTGTCTAACCAAATATTTTTGCATGCTTGCGTGTTTATTGCTATTTAGGTTATAGTTTTGTTTGAGAGCAAACAAATGTTTAAACTTGGGTGTACTTGTTAAGTGTATTTTATACACTTATTCGACGACCTAAAATCTATCCTGAATTGTTGTATTTTATGTTATATAGGTGAAATTCAAGGGTTGATTGAGGAATTGGAATAAACAAAAGAAAAATCAAGAAAAGGGCAAATCCAAAGTTTGAGGACCAAATTGTAATTATTCAATAGTTTATTCGAACCACAAGTAGATACTTTAAAGAATGCTAGGAGACAATTGAATGGAACTAGAACTCAAAAATGAATGGAATATGATCAAAATATTATCAAAATCAATCTCCATTGCACAAGCTACATTCCAGATTTTTAGATGAAAATTGAGACCTTTTTGGAATAGTAAATGTCCGAATTGGAAATATTCTTGTATCCCTTTAAGCTATCTTTTCAAAGCACTTTGAATCGCCTCAACTGGATATCGGTAGAGAAAGTTATAGCCAAAATACTGACTAATGTGTAGAGACAAGAAAAATCCTCGCGCGAATGCTACTTTCCTTATTCGATTGAAACTCTTTAGTAAACCAATTTGGACGTAATTTTTAACCAGTTTTCTACTCCTACAAATAACTAACAGCAGAATACATATTAAAGACCTTTCATACAAATCTCATTCTCCAATATTCATCAATTATTATCATCAAATGAGGATAATTCATAGTTTTTATGATATAATTGAAGGGGATTTGAGAGAATTCAATAAATTGAAGATTCAAACTTCTTTTTTGGGCAAAAAAAGAGAAGGCGCAAGTGGAGATTCATCAAGAAACCATTGCAAAGTTTCAAGATTTTAATATTCATTTTCATCTTCTCAATTTATCAGAAATCCTTGTTATGTCTTTTCACTTAAATATGATTTCTTATAATTTCGATATGGTAGGCTAGATTTTTACATTGCTAGGATGAGATGAACCATTATTATGATATTTTTGGTTTAAATAATTAGCTTGACATTAATTTGTTTGAATGTTTGGATGTTTATTATGGTTTAGCTTGCTTTTCAATTAATTGGCCATTAGTTGAATTATTTGTAGATTTTATTGTCATCAAGAGATAATAAGATTGTTAGCACGTAGTAATAAGCATTGTGATGTTCGATAGATGATAGAGATATACATCTACGCTTCACATTGTTCTTAGATGTTCTAGCTCATTTAGTACTTTCTTATATGTTGGTATCTTTTATAGAAATATAGAAATGTCACATATATGATTACATTTAATTGCTATCGAGAGAAGTTTTGAAGTAAATTTCGAATTTTGACCAACTTGCATGATAGCAACGAGTCATTTGAATTGTTGTGCTAAAAATGGAATAAAAATGAGGATTCTACATCTTAGTAGTACATCTCAAAAATTTGATAAACTTTTTCTTTGATTTCTAGTACAGGATAAATTAGACATAGATTTATTACAACTCATTATTACTATTCAATTAATGGTATTATTAACTTTAATTCGACACTTGATTCGCCATTATATTATTTGCTCACAATTCTGTACACTTACGTGTTTTCAAAGGGTCATAGCTCCTAATACAAACACAAGGGTGAAGAGTCTATCAAATGCCTCAAAATATGCCCCATCAAGGCGTTTTCAACAATGAGATAAGGAAGTACACAGTTAAGGAAGACATTTTCGTAGGCAAAGGAAGAAAGTTAGCCCCACTGAAAGGGAAATAGAGGTGGATGTTTCTACAAACTATACATCTAGCTGACCTACAATTGAACCACCTTTAAGGAAGGATAACTTCTTCCAGAATATGAACAAGAACAATAGCCCAAAAATCCACCACTGTATTTGATCAAATCGGTCCATCAAGCCTTGAAACATGTCTCAACAACCGTCCTATGTATCAAGACCTAATGAGCATGTGCAAGACTAATGACCACAAGTATCCCGCCTAGAAATATGAGTGAAAAAAAGGATGAGGCAAACTTGAGAAACCAGGTTCGACCATCACATCAAACCCAGTACCAAACAGAAGAAGATTTAAATGGACCATGTAGTCCTTTGAACTAGATGATGATGATGATGATAATCTCCCATTTTCACAAGAGTTGAGGAATGCCCATGTTCCCCAACTATTTTGTACCACTAAAGATTTCGAAGTATGAAGGGAAATGTGATCCTAAAAAGTACATCAACCATTACAAGACTCATATAAGTTTGAGATGCCTCGCCTGCATTAAAATGTAGGGCCTTCTACCTTACACTCATCGGAGTAGCTAAAATAGGGTATAGTCAGATACCGACATGGAGTATCGAAAGCTGGCCTGATCTCAAAAAAAGCTTTTTTGAACTAGTGCATGTTTAGAAAAGAGGGATAAGTCCTCATTCAACGCCTTCAAGATATGAGGTAATAGATAGACGAAACATGAAAGAGTTATCTAGCCCGCTTCACTGATAAAATGACCTATTCTCAATAGGTCACTAATAGAGAGGCCCTTTCTATCTCGAGAGACCTCAATATGATTACATTTTTTTGGAGGAATGTGCGAAATAAGAATCTCACCACTTTATGATGCCTTGGTGAAAATGATGAGAAGTGAGAATGTCAATGAAGAACTAATTGATCATCAAAATAGAACCTTCATTTGACGTCCCTACCCCAAAGGCAAAGACGAGGCCTTGTTTTCCATTTGGTGTACCAATAATAGACTCAAGTTGGACATATAATCATCCCTACCTTGGGTCCAGCATTAGCAAACTCTACTTTAAATGTTGTACCTTCATTGGCTTATGAAGAAGTTAGACCCAACGTCCCAAAGCAACCAACCCATTCAAGGGGTAAAGGCAGGGGTCGGAGCAATGAGCCTAGATATATGCCCTATATTACTTATAATTGTATCTACAACCATGCAACAAATTATTGCATGTCCATGCCATAACACATGGAGCACTGATGCCCATATAGACGATCACCACATGTAAAGGAATTCATTACCATCTAGGTATGATCAATAGAGAAGCGAGACGATATCATAGGAAAGATTCTCTTCGCCATAAGAAGAACGAAGATAAGAAAAGGCTTAGTAGTTACCAAAGGCAAAGGAGAGAAGCCCCAATAGATGTGGAAAATGCTCCCATCTGAGAGATAAATACAACCATTGGAAGTCCACATGTTCAAGAAGAGTTACGAAACACTCAAAGAAACTATGCTAGGGAAGCAAAGGACCCCTCCCCCCAAATGACTAACTACAATGTCAAAACTTTCCATATGGAACTAAGAACATGTCACCCATCACTATCACATATTTGGATGTTATAGGTTTACATTACCCCTCATTTTGATTGCTACGCGTTTTATGTAACGTAAATATACTGCAAGTGTACGGTTTCAAGCTTTATAATATAATAATGGATTTAGGATGTCGAACCTACTAGGATTGTAATCTAATTTTATACTAAGTACTATAATTGAGTAGCATCTATTTTATCTAGATGAATGAATTTTTTAATCAATGGTATCTAAACTAGGGATGATTGTGACGAATTTAATGAATAAATGTAAGGTTTAAGAATTTATCAATGGGAGAAAGCCTAGGGTATGATTTTACCTAACTAACAAATATGATTTTCAAAAACTTATTTATCTCTAACCAATTTTTCAAGTTTATAAGCAAGAAACCTAATGTAATTCCATCTCCTCTATCAAGTGCCGAGTAAACATTAATCCTACAAAATAATTACTATATCTTTGTTTAGATTTAAATCAATATTTATCAAGATGGTGATTTTTAGATAGAACAAGCTTCATAGATTCTACGCTTTCTCTCGAAACCCATAAAATCTAAGTTGTGTTATTGTTATGATCATGCTTAAATTCTCCTCTCTCGAATGTCGGAATTGACTAGCATCTTATCATTCAATTAGTGGTCAATTAATTGAAAGCACTAAATTAACAACACAAATAAATGGAACCAAAAAAATTCATGGAAATAACTAAAATTAAATTAAATCATATCCTCAAGTTTTGGCTAATCAAACCCTAGAAAAAATATTTATTTTATGATATGAGATATGAAATCTAGACAATTCATTAGAATAACACGAAGAGAAGAAAGATTAAACTATTTTTTGGATGGTTGGATCAATCTTTTTTGCCAAGTTGCCTTTGCCTCCTTGATTTCTTGAATTTTGTCCCCTTCAATTTTCCTCTAAAAGGATCATTAGGATTGTATTATAATATTTTAAAGTCTTGAAAGGGTTGGGATTGGGGTTGGGGTTGGATTAGGGGTGGCAAAAGGGCTGAGTAGCTCGTTGGCTCGGCTCGTCGGCTCGGCTCGTCAAAGTTTTCCCCATTGATGGCTTGGGATCATTTCGGGATGAGCACAGCCCGAGCCAAGCTAGAGGTTCCCCCAGTAAGATCTTGAACAGGTTGTCGAGCTCATGGAGTTCACAGCCGTGGGCTCTTAAAAAATGTGAAGAAAAAAGTGAAAAAGTATTTAAAAAAAAAAAAAAAAAACTCACGGCTCGAGGGCAGAGCCGAGCTTGACCCTTGAGTACAAACTGAGATCTAGCTTGGCTTGTGCTGAAATGACCTTGAGCTCGGCTTGTCACTTTGACGAGCGAAGCACATGGGTGGATGGGCCGAGCTAAGCCACCGCTAGATTGGATTGGGCCAAGAAAAGAGTCCAAAAAAAAATCCTAACATTATTTTCGCACAGTAGTGCTACGATTTTGTGTGGTATGGCACTGCGGTACTAGAATTTTGGTCTTCTTCTGCTCTTTTTGGCCTTGTGGCGCTAGAACTTTGCCCTTTTTTCTATCAAGCCATGGCACTGAGAATTATGGTCTTCGTCTGCTCTTTTTGGCCTTGTGGAGCGTGAACTTTGTCCCTTTTTCTCTCGAGCCATAGCATTGCAGCACCATGGCTGTGGCGTTGCAACGCTACTATTCTGGCTTTTTCTTCTCAATTTCTTCCCTTTTTACACATTGTTTTACCACTCTAATCAACTTATATCACAATATCAAAACATACATAAATACCTTCTAAACACTCTCAAGAACAACTAAATAACAAGGTAAAGTGGTATTAAAATAATAAGTGAAATACACTCATCAAACACCCATAAACTTAATGCTTTGCTCGTCCTCAAGCAAACACGATTACTAGAAAATATTTAACGAACACAAAAACACAACTAAAATAAACAAATCTTGCTAGATATCTTGCCTTCATGGCTCAAAGTTGAAAACAATAAATCAAATTCACGAATTACTTTAATGATATAATGCACAAGCTAACTTCTTACACATTCAATGCAAAACAGGTGTTTTGTGAAGAATTAAGTGCAATGCAGTACAATAACAAGTTGATTCAAATCCCTACCTTAAAAGTCAAATATTTCCTTACTTCGCTCGTGGGATTTACACATACCCAAACTTTTTTTTTTCACTTTTCATGGGTGTACTTTAAGGTTGATTTTCAAATAATTGCTCCTTACCCTCTTCGGTTTTGTTAGACTTACTGATTGCAGTTCAATATATCAACAAATGTGGATGCTATTTATTTTTGATTACTTAACCTCCAAGACTTAACCAAGTTACTAACCCATTATCAAAGGTCTAGTCCTCAAAAACAAGTGTTTGAGGCTTAATAAGGATGTAGCGTGATTTCTATTTTATGCACTTGCTTTTTCAAATATATTTTTTCATTAGTCTTATGTAAGGACTTCTCTCCATTAAACTTTTTAAATAACTCCTGTAACGATTTTTTGGTCGATAACTCCCAAGTCAGACGACTTTAGGATATCAGGTTTTAAACCCTTTCAGGCTTAATCACTAAAGTTATAAAAGCTATGAATGGATGTTTCACAATTAGATTATTATAGTTGTCCTCATTGAGATCTTTTAGGATAGCTTCACAACAAGGTAACTTTTTTTCCTTTTATGTAGTGATTAGTGCAATACCCCTTATTCAACACCCATTCTTGAAAAACCGACCTCTAACTTAAGGTTTTTACCTAATTTTATCCTATTAAGTTCAGACAATCTATGCCAAGTTTAACACACACGGAATCCACATCTATCTCCAACTTTCCCTACAACAGTTCAACCATCCAAACTATCCTAAAGTCGGTCAAAGGACGCGAACTTTATTTTAGTGGTTGCTTGGATTTAGCTTCTAAGGCCACTAATTCAACCTACATCATTTATGAATTAGCTTATTCTTGTATAGCGTTATAGTCAATTTACGTGCATAGGCATTTCAAGTTCCATATGAATAAGCAAAAAAAATAAAAAAATAAAATAAAAAATTAACGAGGGCACATAACTTATCCACAATTCATANCATAGGCATTTCAAGTTCCATATGAATAAGCAAAAAAAATAAAAAAATAAAATAAAAAATTAACGAAGGCACATAACGTATCCACAATTCATAAACTAACACATGTTCTCAATTATTTACATCAGTGTTGGCAAGGCTATCTAACTCAAACAAGCATGTAATTTTTTTTTTTATTTTTTATTTTTTAAATAGCACACAAATCACACAAACTAAAGAACTAAGCCAATTATATAATTTTTTTTTTTATATATTTCACCCTCAACCTTAAACAAAACATTGTCCCCAATGTGAAATTAAAGGAAAATGAGAACTTCTCCGAATCGTCTACATTGTCAATGACACTATTATGCTATGATGCTGGATTTGATGGATTCTTCTTCTATTTTTTCCCTCAAACTTCCCAAAAGGTGCTTCTTTAACGTCATTAACTTGACATAATCGAAGTGCCAAGGTTGTGTCATCATGTGGCACTTATCTCATGTTTCCAAACTTGTTCCTCAATTTTAAGCTCTTCTTCAATATAGTGTGGCACTAGGATTAGGAAGCGGATTCAACTCTAGTATAGCCTTCCAAACCTCATTTAATTTGATAACGTTGGAAGATTTCAATGGTTCTACAAAGTAGTTCTTCTTTCTGTTAGGTGGATCGACTTCTTGAGCTAAGATGAAATCCACCATTTCCTTGGTTACTTTGTAGCTTCCAGTAGTAGTTGTATCAATCTTTGAGTAATTGGTTACCATGTACTGCTCTAGAGGGTCATAGAACAATTCTCTTTATGAAATTTTTACCCTTTACTACATCAATTGATTGAACCATATGGCAAGTGCTGACTTTTCCTGAGGACTTCTTCATTTGATAAATGTTGAACATGACTTGTTCTTCATTAACCTGTTGTGTCAGTTTTTCTCCTAGACATTAATCAGAGTTTTCCAAGTTGCCAAGAAGGGCCGACCAATAGTTAATGGTAATTCTTGACCTTCTTCCATATCTAGAACAACAAAGTCTACAGGAAAGATGAACTTGTCAACTTTAACCAACACATCTTCAATGATCCCTCAGGGGTACGTGATCAATCTATTAGCTAGTTGTGAAGTGATGGTAGTTGGCTTTACTTCTCCAAGTCCCAATTTCTTAAATAAAGAAAAAGGCATTAGATTGACATTAGCCCCTAGATCACATAGTGCTTTATTAGTGGTAAACTCGCCAATTGTCCATGGAAATGTAAAGATGCCTAGATCTTTCAATTTTTGAGGGAGCTTCTTTTGAAGAATTTCGCTGTACTCTGCTGTCAATTTTACTGTCTCAAAATCCCCCGCTTCTTCTTCTTTAACATCACTTTCTTTAGTAACTTGGCATAATTTGGCATTTGTGCCAAGGCATCTACAAAAAGAATTTTGATGTAGATTTTCTTGAAGACTTCTAAGAACATTGCAAATTGCTCATCAAGCCTCTTCCTTAAGAAACTATGTGGATCAGAAATTGTGTCTTCAAGATTGGTGGATTTTCTAGGAATAAAATTGAGTTAGGTTTATCATTCTTCTTTGTGGTTGTTGCATCAATCTGCTACTCAACCATTTTTAGATTATTCAATGTACTCCCCAACTCCCCATGTTGTTCATGTGAGTTTCGATGTTGTCAAGTCTTGATTCACCATTGTTGAACCTCATTCTAGTCTTAGAAATAAAGGTTCCTAAAATGTCATCCAGTGATGGTTTTCCTTCAAAAGCCTACATATTATTGAACCCAGATGGAGGTTGGAGCACATTTTTGGTCTTACCATAAGACAGATTCTCATGGTTTCGTGACCCTAGATGGCAGTTATTTACTTGGTAGTTTCCTCTTTGGTTGAAGTTTCGGCTATTCACAAACTGAACTTGCTTATTCTTCATCTCAATATCCTGGTATGAAATAGAAGTACAAGTAGCCATAATAGAATCTACTTTTTGTTGAGTTTCCTGTGAAGTTAATGCAGTTATTTAGGTTGTAAGTGATGACATCTGAGCTGCAAGAGCTGTAATGGGTTTCACTTCAAAAAGGCCAGCAACTTTCTTAACACTTGAAAGGTCACTTGGTAATTGGTAGCTGTTGGTGACTATTTAATCTAACATGGAATAAGCCATATCTGCAGTCTTGGACATCAAAGTACCTCATGATGCAGCATCAACTATTGTCCTTGTTTGACCATTCAACAAGTTGTGGAATATTTCCATTTACATCCAATCCCAATAAACATGCTAAGGACATCTTCTAAGTAGATCTTTAAATCTATCCAAGCCTCATAGAATGGTTCAGAATATGCTTGTCTGAACTGACCAGTTACTCAACAATTGAACGACCTTGGAAGGAGAAAAAATTGATGAGGAATTTCTGAGCTAACCCCTCCCAAGTTGTGAAGGATCTATAGACCATGATTAGAACCATGCTTTGACTTTATCCCTAAAAGAGAAGTAAAATAGATGGAGTCGAATGGTGTCTTCAGTAACGTCATTCATCTTTGCGGTACTGTAAATCTCAAGAAAAGGACCAAGATGAGCATTTGGATCATCTGTTGGTAATCTCCCAGACTGAATCAAATTTATTTGCAGCCACTGTCGGCAAGCAATACTGGAGTAGTTGTCATTGAAAATTGGGCTGACATAGTTTCTAATAGCCCGATATTGATTCTTTTGATTAATTCCATATATCTCTTGTTTTTGCCATTGTTTCTCATTCGTTTCTTTATAACCCCTTGGAAAATGGAAAGTACGTTCTGGTTCAGGATCAATGGGTAATAGTTTGAGATTCCTTGATCTTTGCATAAACCTGCAACTAGAACAGCAAACTAATTAAAAGTAGTGAAGTCTAAATTAAAACAAAAGTTACTTGTAGTAGTATCAATAAAAATCAAATTGAACAATCCCCAACAACGGCGCCAAAAACATGTTATGCATTTTATGTAACGTAAATATACCGCAAGTGTAGGGTGTCAAATTTTGTGATATAATAATGAAGTTAGGATGTCGAACTAACAGGAATTGTAATTTATTTTTATACTAAGTATTATAATTGTGTAGCCTGTATTTTATCTAGATGATTAAAATTTTTGAAACAATAGTTTATCTAAACTAAGGATGATTGTGAAGAATTCAATGAATAAATGCAAGTTTTAAGAATTTATTAATGAGAGAAAGCCTAGGGTTATGATTTCACCTAACTATCAAATTTGATTTTCAAAAACCTAGTTCTTTCTAATCAATTTTTCATGTTTATAAGCAAGAACCTTAATGTAATTCTACCCCCTCTCTTGAGTGCAAGGTAAAAATTATCTCATTTTCGAATTAAAATCAAGATTTATCAAGATCGTGGTTCTTAGATGAAACAAGTTTCATAGATTTACACTTTCTCTCAAAACCCATAAAATCTAGATTGTGTTATTGTTATGATTGTGCCTAAGTTCCCCTATATCTAGTGCTGGAATTATCTAGTATCTAATCATTCAATTAGTGTCCAATTCATTGAAAACATTAAATCAACAACACAAATAAATGGAATTAAAAAAATTTAATAGAAATAGCTAAAATAAAATAAAATCATATCCTCAAATTTTGGCTAATCCCTAGAAAAATTATTTAGTTTATGAAAGATGGAATCAAGACAATTCATAAAGAATAACATGAAGAGAAGAAAGAAAAACCTATTTTTTGGATGGTTGAATCAATCTTCTTTGCCAAGTTGCCTTTGCCTCCTTCTTGATTTCTTGAATCTTACCCCTTTCAATTCTCCTCTAAAAATTGGTCTTTAGGATTGCATTTATAGTATCTTGAAGTTTTGGAAAGGTTGGGGTCGAATTGGGCTAAGAAAATAGTCCAAAACAATCAAAACATTATTTTCGTAAGACAGCGCTTCAGCGCTGCGATTATGTGTGGTCCGGCACTGAGGTGATAGAATTCTGGCCTTCTTCTGCTCTTTTGGTGTTGTGGTGTAAGAACTCTACCCTTTTCTCTCAAGCCATAGAAATGCGGTGCCATGGCTGTGGCACTGCGACGCCACTTTTCTGATTTTTTTTCTTCTCCTTTTCTTCCCTTCTTTTACATTTTTTTTCACAACTTCAATCAACCTATATCACACTTCAAAATATACATAAATACGTTCTAAGTACTCTCATGAACAGCTAAATAACAAGCTAAAGTGGTATCAAATCAATGAGTGAAATACACTCATCGTGATACTTTGGTAATGTGGGGCTGTCGTTGCACGTAATGGGCTGAAGTACATGATAGTTAACAACGGAAGTTTCGCTAACATTCTATTCAGATCCACATATGATGAAACGTTGGTGGATCATGAACTCATCCCTATGACTTCTCCTTTGTATAGGTCACTAGAGATAGTGTCATTCGAAAGGAAAAAAAATACTCTTGTAGTGGAAATGGGGTCGTCTCCATTAGTAGCCGACCACTTCATAGAGTTTCTTGTTGTGGATCACAGCTCAACCTATCATGGGGTATTAGGCCAATGTACATTAAAAAGAGCTATGTTCCATAACTTCTATTCACCACCTATGCATGAAGTTCCCTACTAAACATGGTATTACAACTGTTAGAGACGATTAGATGGGATCAAGAGAATATTACCTTAATTACTTGAGGAAAGCTAAGCTTTATGGTATTAACATGGTGTTTTTAGACATCGAAATGCTTGATACACATAGAGAAGGGCAGATCCCTGAATAATAGAGAGACATTGAAATGGTAGATGCCTCTTAAAAAGGGATAACCCCTGAAGAATAGGTTATGGATGATGAATTGGAGCCTCACATTATGGAGTCCAATTCCCAAACAGCTCCTGTGAAGAAATTGGAAAGATTCATAGTAAACCCTCAAGGCCCAACTAAAGCAATTCAAGTAGGAAATGAATTAAATCTTGAAACCAAGTAGAAGCTAAAATCTTCCTAAGGAAGAAATTGGACATATTTGCTTGGAGGCATGACGATATGGCGGCTATTAACCCCAAGGTCAGTTCTACCATCTCAACATTGACCTAAAGTTTGTCCCTCATAGGCAAAAAAGAAAAGCTCTCAACCCAAAGAAGTATGAGGCACTGAAGGAAAAAGTAGAAAAACTAATATCCAATGGCTTCATTAGGGAGGTAATCTACTCAAAATGGACCTCCAATCCAGTTTTGGTGAAGAAGCGCAATGGCAAGTGGAAAGTGGAAAGTCTGTGCAGACTTTTATAACTTTAATCAAGTTTGCCCTAATGATAGCTTCCCGTTCTGAAGGATATATCAACATATAAATTCCACTACAGGGCATCAGTTATTGAGCTTTATGGATGCCTATTCAGGATATAATCATATCACAATGCATCTTGTAGACGAAGAGAACGCTACCTTCATCATTGTTAGAGGCCTTTATTAATACAAGGTGGTGTCCTTTGGCCTGAAGAATAGTGGAGCCTCATACCGAAAGTTTGTCAAGAGAATGTTTGCTGACCTCATTGGTAAGACAATAGAAGTCTATATGGAAAACATACTGGTAAAAAATCTCAAGACCATGGACTGTGTGAAGCACCTAGATCTAGTGATAGGAATGTAAAATGCATATTTTTAACTCCTTATTTTATGAGCTCGTATGTTGATTTTAGGCCAAAATGTACTCATTACGCTCATATTTTGATCTAGGTGGAAATTATATGGACATGGCGTAATTT
>CAIGRQ010101048.1:0-11224 GCA_903798375.1 Fraxinus sp. D2006-0159 | reverse complement strand
TCTTCTCTCTCTAAATCATAATTACACAAACCCTAATTATTTCATCCCCATTTTCTCTCATCTCTCTCTATCTCTATCCTCATCGTCACCGTCACCGTCACCGCCACCGTTGGCACCACCTCGTCGGCGACACCACCACCGCCATCACACGTCGCTTCGACGACCCTAAACCACGAAACTCCGATTTCACCTCCGTAGCGCACCTTCGATCTTCCGAACCCAACCACCCCTAAAACCTTCGATCTTCCAATACCCGTTCGCAGTCGCTATCGTGCGCGAGTGGCGCTGCTAATGGTATGATGGTTCACGACAGCGCTGATGGCGTTGATGGTTCGCAACTGTCGAGATGATGGGATCTGGTTTTGGAAAATATCACAGTGCTCTTAGTCGATTAGATCTGGTGATGTGTGGTTGTGGAGGTGGTTCTAGCGACGGTGATTTTGGTTATGTTGTGGTGGTGGTGATTGGATCTGGTAAAGTGTAGCACTGATGGCATTGGTGGTGCGGTAATGGTGCACGTTTGTGGTACTGTATGTGGTGTGGTGCAGTGCAGTGGTCTGGTGTGGTGGTATTGTTGGTACGGTATGTTGTGTACGGTGGTGATGTCGGCGTGGTGGTGGCTCTAGCGGTGTGCAGTGGTGGTGATGAGACCATGGTTGTTATGTGTGGTTGTGCTTAGTGGTGTGCAGAACAGTGATGGTGAGATATTGGCGGCGATGGGTCTGTCGAGGTGGTGGTGGATTTCGCGCGACGATGTGGTGGTGTTTTTCTGTGATTGTTGATTTATTTGGGGTGGTGGTGTTGCTATCGAGAAGTGGTGGTGGTGGTGGTGGTGGTTCTGACGACGACGATAGCGACGTCGGTGGTGGTTCTGGCGATGACTAGGACTGGGCAAAAAGTCCAAATCGAACCAAACCGAATCGAGCGGTTTTTCTTAAATTAAATATCCGAACGGGTATCTGAATCGAAAACCAACGGGTTAGGTTCAGTTCTCGGTTCTAGACCAAGAACCGAATTTTTTTTATATTTGATAAATCAATTTCTTTTATTTTTTTCAAAACAAATTAACAATTTTTTGTTTTAACTAGTTGACCTAATTATTAGTTTTTTTTTATCATTTCTTTTCTATTGTGTGGTATATATATATTATTGATATGGATCATTGAAGTTTTCCTAGTAGTATTTACTTTTTGGTATTTGCATTTGACAACTTGTTATTTATATGTTATTAAATTAAATTACAGTAATTTGTAAAAGCTAAGATTGAACTTGGTATTTGTATATATTTTTTGTTATTAGTATTAGTATCTACTTTCAGGTGTATTTATGTAGTGTTATTCTAAATATTAAAAAATTTAATTAAAGTATGGAACCGAATAGAATCAAACCGAACCCAAACGGTTTCAAAATTATATCTGGAATCGAAGGTTCCATTTACTAAATATCCGAAAATTTCTGAAACCGAACTGAACCGACTCGCACCCAGCCCTAGTGGCGGTGGTGCTGTTGAGGCGGTGGTGAGGTGGTGGTCACAAATTATTTGGTTGTTTGTGACTATTAAATTGATTAATCTGTGACCAACAAACAATGTGACCAATAAAAAAAGATAATTCGCGATCAAGAAATAATGTGTGATCGCTAATTTGATAATTTGTGATTGTCTACTAAGTTGTGACTTATAATATTTGTGATTTGTGGCCGATAAATAAATTTTGACGTATAAATTTTTTATTTGTGACCGTAAAATAATTTGTGACCTATAATTTAATGAAGTTATGGTTTAAAGCCTTACAGAAAAACATAACGTGTAGTTCTTCAGCACCGGAGAGTAATGACAACGAATAGGCAAATAATCGGTGATTTTTGACTTCTTATCGCTTACGTTAAGACTTCCCTTTAATCATCCCATATATTTCTGTTTAGCTAGCTTGTACTTCTCAAAAGGCTCCACATTTTTATATATTAAGAAGTTGCTATGGGATTCTCTTTTGATCGTAAGAGCCATCAGAACCATCTGTTTCCGTCACCAAGTTTTGCTAACCTCAACAATCCTTGCACAATGACCTATTTACCTTCCTACGAAGGATAAAATATTATCAACTGCTCTGTCACCTCTAAAAGTCATGAAGTGAGTATCTTGTTGAATCATGTATTTGTCATCACCAAATCATAGTAATTTCAAAATCTATTATAGCATTACCTCCTTCATATGATTCATTAAGCCAAAATCATCATGAGCTCTTCACATCTCAAATACCTTCTTTACATGGAGACCCTCATATTCCGATCATGAAACTAAGTTTTATTCCTAACAAACTTGGAGTCGCCTCGATATATCCTTCTTTCATATTGGATCAATTTATCGCTATACCTATTCAAAAATAAGATATAAAATCTTCTGCAATCACATTTAACCACATTAATCTTGATCACCTCTTCCATTTTCTAACTTGATATTCTACAACCATATTACTATTAGTGTTATTAAGAGTATCTTCAAAAGACTCTTTAAACATGGGATGCTCTCTATTTTAAATAGTCAACCTTTAGAATCATGCTTCAAGGGACTTTAAATTAACATTATAATTTAGAGAGTGGATTTGGAGAGCCAAACTCACTCTATGTAATTAAATGTATTCAAAATATTTCAATTTCCAATGTAAGAAAATAATAAAATAATCTAAAGAAAAGCTAGGTCAAATAAAAGATAAAAAAAATAATAAATATTTTTTGGGAGTAGTAAAATTAAGTGTTAATTATAAAGAGCTTGTTGGAGTACTTCAAGATTCGGAGATCATATAGAATCCACATAGCACAATTGAGTTTAATACTCAAGCTGATCTTATGCATTAGATCATCTTCCCAGCTTTATTGACTATTTACCCAACCTATACATTCCTAAAATTGTCGATCATTTATTATTAAAGTGACTATATAGGCATAAGTATTCCATCTTAATTCACTTAACCTAAAACCTTTAGATTTCAACGTTCAAAGTTCTAACTTATGATTTATCTATCTCCCTCCTAATTTTACCAACTAAAAACATATCTTTAATGAATAACATACAAATCATATCTTGGAAATGTCTCATGAACTAAAGCAAAAATATAAGTACTTCGGATAGAATCTTAATGCAAGACCATATCAAAAGGAATTTCTCTACTACTATCGCTATTTGTCTATCTCATTTGTGACTGCTCCAATATACACAATTTAATCACCTATTGATAATTTTATAGTATGACTAATTATCTTAATACATGTGTAATTTGTACAATCTTGATTATCTCCTATATTCGAGTAAGTAGGCACTATATAACTCCCATTCAATCCATCTCGTGCCGTTTAAATCTTCATGTCTCATTAAATAATATTATCAACCACAAAATACTCCCCCGGCCCATTCACATATGTATTTCGATGGGAATTTGATCCTAACTGATGTCCCATAAACCTGGCCTCGACCCTTAGGGCTCGACTTTGGGCCTCCACGTTTGGGCCAAAAATGGGCAGTGACCCAGCTCGAGCTCGAGGCCTGTGGTAGATCGGTTGCACAGCCCGTTATCCTTGCACCTCCTCGATCTTCACAAATGCCTTCCATGAATGTCAGGCCATATTTAGTTATAAACTCCCAATTCATTACAAATTTTACCCTAGCTCCAATTCTGCAATCCCAGCGCAACTCAAGTACCTAAAATAGCTAGAACTACAGGAAATTTAGTCCTTCTAGGACTCCCCACCAACATCTATAAATATGCAACACATCCTCATCATTAAGGTACGTTTTTATATAGCATTCAACATAAGTTTCTCACGGGCAATTGATTGATTAAGCATCGAAGGGGCGATGAGGACACACATCGACGCCTTTGTTTCAGGTATTGAAGATCGAATTACGCAGAGTTCTTTCATCTAGTTTGAGTCTATCCAGGTACGATTTTTGGTAGCATCATTGGCGCCATCTGTGGAAAACGCTACCAGAAGCCATGGTTAACACACGTTCAAAACATTTCCCAGCAAACTCATCCGCTCCTAACCAACCCCTCGATGGAGACCATCCGGATCCCCAGGAGATATCATTAGGAGAACTACGACACCCACCGACAACAGTCACTCCTGGAGCGCTGGAGGAACTCCGCCAGCAGGTAGCCACGTTTACTCAACTACTACATCAGAAAACCACACCCCCAGTGCCTTCTCTGCAGAGTAGTCTTATGGCTGATGATCGGGCCCTCGGTCCAAGCCACGGTAAAGTCGAAGCCTCAGATGCACAACATATCCCTGCAGGTTCGAGATCAATTACTATGGACTCGGCCGATCTTGCACGGATCATCCAAGAGGAAATCACGGTCGGAATGCTCCAGAAAGCCTAGGTAGCGATGGGATTCCCCCCTAACACGCTCTTTACCCCCGAAGTATTATCATACCTCCTACCGGATCGATTTAAATACCCTCGGGTGAAGGAGTATGATGGGACGATGGACCTCATCAACCATCTGAACATATACACGGATATCATAAACTTAAGTTGCACCCGACGCTGTAATGTACAAAGCATTCCCTCAGACACTAACTAATGTCGCTTGGGATTGGTTTTCCACATTAGAGCCCAACTCTATATCTTCTTTTTTGGATTTGGCGGATAAGTTCTCTGCTTTCTTCACAAGCAGTAAGCGCATCCAGAAGACAGCTGCATCACTCATGCAGATGTGCCAAGGACCCAATAAAACTCTTCGCAATTTCATAACAAGGTTCAATAAGGAAAGACTTCTGATCCCAGACCTACACATTAAGGTCGCGGTCTCCGCTCTTACATATGCAGTAAGGTGTAAGGCGTTTAGGATGTCCCTAACAAAAAGCTTCTCCAAAGTTAATTATTGACCTACTCACAAGGGCTGAAAAGTACAGTAACAAGCAGGAAATGATGTTTCCAAGGAGAGATGCCCCACCAGTAAAGAAACTTAATTTAAAGAGGCCTCATAAGTCCACCCAACGTTCGGATATTCCAAGAAGCCAGTCAAGATAAGAAGCTCCGCTAACATTCTTCGCTCAGTTAAACACCACGAGGTCGAACATTCTAATGGAGATCAAGGACCTCAGGGAGTTGAAGTTGCCTCCCAAGCTACAGTCTCCTCCTGAAGCCCACGATAAGAGTGAATATTGTGATTTTCTTAGGGATCACAGCCACACAATGGAAGGGTGCTTTGCGCTGAAGCGCGAGTTCGAGTCCCTCATCAGCAGGGGTTTTCTCGATGCATATGTAAGTCGAGACATGTGCCCCCAAAACGATCAGAATAAGGGGAGGACAGCTAGTGACGAAGGTGATCAGCAACCGACCAAAGGTACCATCAACGTCAAGCATTACACGAGACAATACCCCTTGATTATGAACTTGGATTTGAGCAATATGGAAGACATAACTTTCAAGGCAAAGGATTTAGAAGGCGTGTCTTTTTTACATGACGACGCGCTAGTTATATCAGCAATCATCACTAACTTTAATGTAAAAAGGATTTTGGTTGATAACGTCAGTGCGGCAAACGTATTATCACAGAAGGCTTTCGAGAAGATGGGTATCTCGGTAGAGCAGCTCAAACCGATCAAAACGTCTCTTCAGTGTTTTGGGAGAGGTATCGTCATTCTAGGTGGAGTTGTTAGTTTATCTCTTACCTTAGGATCAGAGGAAAAGTAGGTAACGCAGATCACGACGTTCCAGATTGTTCGTGCTCCCATGGGCTACAACGCCATACTCGGAAGACCACTTTTGAATGGGATCAAGGTAATTGTCTCAACTTTCCTCCTAGCAGTGAAATTCCTAACGAGTAAAGGAGTTGGAGTGGTTCGAGGGAGCCAACCAGTGGCTAGACAGTGTTATGTCACCAGCGTTAGAGAGATCAAGGCAAACGTCATGTAGCTATTGGAGGTGGAGCTTGAGCTCGACCACCGATTGAGGCTCATCCCAGTTGAAAAAATGGATGAGGTCGAGCTCGAGCCTGGTAGGAAAGTTACTATTGGTCGAGGTCTTGATGGCACGATCAAGGAAGAACTCATCAGTTATTTGACTCGCAACATTGATGTATTTTCCTAGGGCGTGAAGGACATGCCTGGAACAGACCCCACAATTGCAGTACAAAAACTCAACGTAAATCCCGATGCCAGACCAATAAAGCAGAGAATGAGACAGTTTGCACCAGAACGACGGGAGGTCATACGAAAAGAAATTGCAAAACTCATTACTACCAACTTTGTATGGGAAGTCCAATACCCTGAGTGGTTTGCCAATGTAGTTCTGGTCAAGAAAGCTAACAAAAAATGGCGAGTTTGCATCGACTTCACAGATCTAAACAAAGCATGCCCCAAAGACAGATATCCCCAACCCTAAATTGATAATCTTGTAGACAGTACCGCGGGCCACAAATTATAGAGCTTCTTGGATGCTTTCTCTAGGTACTATCAAATTCTAATGTCAGAGGAGGATCACGAGAAGACTTCATTCATGGCAGACTGAGCTATCTACTATTACAGGGTCATGCCATTCAGATTGAAAAACGCAGGAGCTACATATCAAAGACTTGTCAATAAGGTCTTCACCAACATGATAGGGAAAAACGTTGAGGCCTACGTTGATGTCATGGTCATTAAAAGCAAGTAGGTGGACAATCATGTCACTGACCTAGAAGAGGTCTTTGCTACACTACTATGGTACAAGATAAAGTTAAATCCTGCAAAGTGTACGTTTGGAATAGCATCCGGTAAGTTCTTGGGATTCATGATCACCCATAGGGGAATAGAGGTCATTATCCGTTTCAAATCTCTTGTAGAAAATTCCTTCAATCGAAAAATCATTACCCTTTACTCAGACAATGGAAGGGAATATTAAGCTCTTTCCTCCTTTGTAGCTACCAATGGCATTACTCGTTAAACTTCTCCCCCTCACACACCTGAACACAATGGATACTCCGAACGTCGTCATCATCATATTGTTGAAACCGGTCTATCCCTTCTCTCTCATGCATCCCTACCTCTCTCTTATTGGACTTATGCCTTCACCACTGCAGTTTATCTCATCAATCGTCTACCCACTCCAACACTCCAGTTATATCCCCCTATGCCAAACTCTTCGGTACTTCTCCCAATTACTCTAAACTACGAAGTTTTGGATGTCTATGTTATCCCTAGCTTCGACCATACTCTCCTCACAAACTTGCTCCTTATTCATCTCCATGTATGTTTGTAGGTTATTCTTCAACTCAAAGTGCTTATCTATGTCTTGATCCCACCACTTCCCGTGTCTACACGTCGCGTCATGTCAAGTTTGTAGAAACCGTTTTTCCATTCACTTCTCTTTACTCTCACCTAGATTGACCTTCCTCTGACACACTCCCTCATTGGTGTCCCTCCATGTCTGTTCTTCCCGTCACTGATACACCACCCTTGACATCGCCCTCAACTCCCTCTACGGATCTTCATACCAACCTGCCCATCCCTCCAAACCAGAACATCAGTACCACAATGCCCACCTCTCCGTGCCATAGTGTCCAAGTTCAGAACCTGGGCGTCATGGTCCCCTCTTCTCGTGAACCCCAAGTTCTACATGACAATGTCGCGGCATCTCCTTTTTCAAGCCATGAACCTCAACACTCTATTAACCCCATATCACCTGACCCACTCTTCCCTCATCTCCTTGAGTTATAGTCACCCGCTCTAAAAACAATATCCATAAACCCCTCACTAAATTAAATCTCACTGCCTAACTTGCCCCATCCAATGATGTTGGCCCAACCTCAGTGACTCAGGCCATCAAAGATCCCCAATGGCATCAAGCTATGTCTGATAAATATGATGCTCTCATTCGGAATGGGACATGGGACCTAGTTCCCCCTGATCCAACCCAAAATTTAGTTGGTTGCAAGTGGATTTTTAGAACTAAATATTTACCTGATGGATCTGTTGACAGGTACAAAGCTCGTCTCGTTGCTAAGGGCTTTCACCAGCTTCCTAGTGTGGACTATCATGACACTTTCAGCCCTTTTGTCAAGCCAACCACTGTTCGTCTCGTTCTTAGTCTTGCTGTCAGTCGTGGTTGGTCTCTTAGGCAACTTGATGTCAACAATGCCTTTCTCCAGGGTACTCTCTCTGAAGATGTATACATGACTCAACCACAGGGATTTATCGATCATGATCATCCTCATCATGTTTGTAAACTTCGCAAGGCTATATATGGCCTCAAACAAGCTCCTCGTGCCTGGTATCATGAGTTGCGCCAATTTCTTATCACTTCTGGCTTCACCAATTCTCATGCTGACACCTCACTATTTATCTTCAACACTGATGGTAATCTGATGTATCTTTTAGTTTATGTTGATGACATTATTATTACCGGTGCAAATAAGGATGCTGTACAAAAATTTATCCATCTCCTTGCTCGCCGATTCTCTCTCAAGGATCTTGGACCATTGACTTACTTTCTTGGAGTTGAAGTGATTTCTCTTGCCCAAGGTTTGCTTCTATCTCAACGTAAGTACATTAAGGATCTACTTACTCGAACATGCATGACAGATGCTAAGCCTATGTCTACACCTATTGCCACTTATCCTGTACTTACTCTTCACTCTGGAATTGCCCTCTCTAATCCTTTTGAGTATCGAACTATTGTTGGTAGCCTCCAATACTTATCTCTCACTCGCCCCGACATTGCCTACACAGTAAATAAGCTATCTCAGTTTATGTATCGTCCTACTACTGAGCACTGGACTTCAGTTAAGCGCCTACTCTGTTATCTCTGTGGCACTATTGATCATGGAATTGTTTTATATCGACATTCTGACACGGTACTCCATGCATTTTCTGATGCCGATTGGGCAGGTAACAAGGATGACTATACTTCCACTAGTGCTTACATTGTTTATCTTGGTAGAAATCCTATATCCTAGAGCTCTAAGAAGCAGCAAACTGTGGCTCGTTCATCCACTAAATCTGAATACCGCTCTGTTGCAACCACTGCAGCTGAACTTCGTTGGATTTGCTCTCTTCTCAGTGAACTTGGTGTTTCTCTTCCCCAACAATTGGGTTTTCACTCTCGCTTGAAACATGTGGCTTTAGACTATCATTTTATTCGTGAACAAGTTCAAAGTGGTGCTCTTCGCGTAACTCATGTTTCTTCTACTGAGCAGCTTGCAGATGCTCTTACCAAACCACTTCCCCGTACTCGATTTCTCTTCTTAAAGACCAAGATTGGACTCTCCTCACGGAGCTCCATCTTGCGGGGGGATGATAAAGGATATTCATAAATTATATTTTCCCATTACTTTCCTTGTTGTGTTCAGTCAATTAGTCCCTAATTATTAGTCAGTTCCTTTTTCTTTATTCTTACCTAGAATAGGATTACAATTGTAATATATGTACGCACTCAGTTGTACCTACAGAAGTAATACCATAATTTTATTCTTCTCTCATTTCTTTATTGACTACTTGTGATGAAAGACCTGTCTTATGGGGTTACATGAATGGTGAGCCCATCATCTCCACCTAAATAATGCCAATGAAAGCCATACCAACTCCCATTAGCCTGGCTCCAAGAAACCAGTGCACCCTGTACTCTCCAATCAATGCCTAGATGAAGTTGGCAATGCTCCTTTCAGCTAAACAAATCACCTTAATGACAAAAGTATTACTATTTTGTTTGTTCTTATGTTTTTTTTCTTGTGCCCATTAATTCACAAAATGTAAATACAACAGACAGGCTAGCACTTCTTAAATTCAAAAACAGAATAACTGATGATCCCTTCAATTTCCTCAATTTTTGAAATGAATCTGCACATTTTTGCCACTGGCCTGGTGTTGTTTGCAGCAGAAGACACCAAAAAATTACAAGCTTGAATTTGCAGTATCAGAAACTGACAGGATCTGTGTCTATAAATTGGAAATTTTACTTTTCTTAATTAACTTATTCTTGATAACAACAGCTTTATGGGGAACATTCCTCAAGAACTTGGAAAGTTGAGAAGATTGAGATTCTTATGGCTAAGGAATAACTCATTTAATGGAGAAATTCCTGCCAATCTGTCTTCTTGTTCTAATCTCGTCGAGATTCGTCTTTCGTAAAATAATCTCTATGGAAAGATTCCAACATAACTTGGATCTTTGTCAAAGCTTCAGCTGATTCAAGCTTCAAGAAATAGGTGAAATCCCGAGTACTTTTGGGCACACGTCATCATTGAAGTTTTTCGATTTTCCTCCAACAGGCTTTCCAGGAGGATTCCAAATGAATTCGGACAGCTGAATAGACTGGAATACATTGGATTAAGTGAAAACAGATTGTCTGGTTCTTTACCTCCCACAATTTTCAATCTCTCTTCTATTACAACTATTTTTGTGCAAATGAACCAAATGCAAGGTACACTTCCATCTTACATATGCAATAGAACTGGTGGAGGCGATGTTGGCGATTTCGATTCCAATCATCAGAATATAGATTTTCTGTGATTTTTTTCATTTTCTCCTCATACGCATATTAATAATTTATCCTAAATAAATTATTAATAATTTATTCAAGTTTAGATGATGAAAGATAGTATAGGAATTTTCATTAATTGAGATTTAAGTATATCAATAGAGACATAGCATACTGAGTGCTATTTTGTGATTTTGGAATTACGTTCTAAAGATGTCGAAGTACGTAGTTGACTTGGAGGATTCATCTCTAATCACGTAACATACTGCTGAAGATCTATTACAAATCATGAATGTAGTAACTAATATTGAATTCCACGCCTCCATATGATGAAAGGAGATGGCAAATAAGTTTGGATGAAGCTATTTTCTTAAAATGACATTGTTAATGGGTGGATTCGAAGAACGACGATAATTTTTTGCAATTTGCTTTCAGGTCTTTGTCGTGTCCAGATTGAATGTTCCTGGTGCATGGCAAATGCCTCAGGTGATGCTGTCGTAATTTTCCCCTTCAATGCTATTGGTTCGACTGTTATCGAATATAAAATTTGTCACTATCGTTATCTAAGCCCTATTACATCAAACCTTTGATGGTTGAATTAAGATAAAGAGTAAAGATGGGGCGATTGCCTTTAAATAATGATCCAAACTTCTGAGAAGCAATAACAAAACTTTTACTTCTTTCCACAGGTTTCATCAAGTTGGGTGGACTAATGTTATTTCGGGATGAACTGAGTTTAAATTTGATTTTAGGGGAAAAAAAGAAAGT
>CAIGRQ010101017.1:0-14743 GCA_903798375.1 Fraxinus sp. D2006-0159 | reverse complement strand
ATTATATGAAACTCGGGAACCGAACAGAACCGAATCGAACTAAATAGAACAGAACCCGAACGGGTCCATTATTAAATTTGGACCCGACGGTTCCAATTATTAAATACTCAAAATTTCGAGTATCTGAAGAACCGAACCGAATCCGGACCAGGTTCATTCATGCTGTTGTCATATTTATTAGAAATATAAAGAAGATGTACTACAATCTGTGTAATCATAAGGAAACATGACATGATGTAAGTTTCTTTAAATGCACTTGTCCATTCAATAGCCAATGCAATTACCACCCAAACCAACTTGAGAATCGGGCTATATTGCCCAATAACAATGGTTTGTACAAGCCTGACAGTGACTTGACTCAATCTAGGTAAACCTGATCATAATATGAAAATGTAACATGAAAACACAAAAATGCTGAAGAACTACCCACCATTAGAATATGGTAAACACAAAAACCTCAAGCATTGACTAAGGTAGAGCTTGTGTGCAAATTAATATTTTACATTCCCAATTGCATGCTTTTTTCAACACCTACTAATTTGAATTGCTTTTTCTCTCTCAGGCCAGTTATCTAATTATTTAAACTTAGACCGATACGATATGAGTTCAGTGAAAAAGGTGAATTTTTCATGGAAAAATTTACATAAATAGGCCATCATAATTGTTAAAAGACCAATATTTTCGATCACAAATTCACACAATAGAAAAAATTCTTACTTTTTAATCACGCATTCTTCTAAAAATACTATTCAAAACTCGTTTTTTTTCTATAATAATAATTGTCGAACAGACTCTAAACTGGCAACAAGCAGAAATTCAAAGACTGAAAGCAAGCCAAAGTTGAATCAAGTCTTGTAGATCGACCAATAGTCACATAATAGTGACCAACCGAAAGCCGCTTAATGATATAATAACTACTGAAAATGTTTCACGGAAAGACTTGTGGAGGTGATCGTTCATTATTAAACCTACTCCACCGGGCAATGGAAGACTTTTTGTTGTGCAGAAATCCAAAATTGAGATTTACCAATATATGAGATAGACTTGTCGATTATTAAACCTACTCCACTGGGCAATGGAAGACTTTTCGTCGTGCAGAAGTCCTAAATTAAGATTTACCAATATATAAATATTCAGCATTTGTCTGTCTAACTGGCTATTAATTTTTCTAAGCCCCTATTTGTCAACACAGGGTCAGAGTCGGTCGCACGTGCTGGCTCCATCGACTTTTTTATTTCCTTATATTGGACGGTTGTTCGAGCGATCATCCATGCTCACCTGGATTCATGGATAGTGAATTTTTGAAAAATGTGTGATTAAAAAATAAGAAGTTTTTTAAATAATGTTATATATAACCAATTTATGTGACATTATGTGATATGTTCAATTAAAAGGTTAAATTATATGATTCATTTAATTGCATATTTCATTTAATGACACATAGCGCCACATGGACCGATTTTGTACGCTAAATGGCATTACTCAAAAATTTTGAATTTACGTATAAAATATTTCATTGTGAGAATGTGTAATTAAAAATTAGTTTGAGAAAAAATAATGGTAGACAAACATGGTTTAAGTGTGGCGCGATCTTTAATTGTGATCCACACTAATTGCTCAAAAGTTATTTCCAATAAAAGTTTTCCCAGTGATTGATTATTTTCTCAGCTAAAGAAGTAACATAGAGCATTTTCTTGATACATTATTATTTCTCATTCACAAGAATACATAGTTTAGTTCTGGTAGAAAGCTCATAAAGTATTAACCAATTCTTGGCGGATTGGATTGAAAATCCATGGTTATAAATGCATCCTGTGGAACTTCCCCAGCCATCTCTTCCTTTATGTTTCTTTCTGCTGTCAGCCCCACAACATCAGCCTATGATGTTTCCCTAACCTTAAGAAACACCAAAAATGGAATATGGAAATAGATCCTTTTATTTATTTATTTATTTTTAGTGAGATCAAGCTCTAGAACGACTAAAAGGAAGCTCGCTGCCTCACGATAAGTCAATAGTGCTCTTTCACAGATTTCTTTTTTCAATTTTAGAGGACCAACTGTCCAACTTTATCCAATTCCATGCTAAATCCGACGTTCACGGGTATGAATGACTACTTTCAGTCACTTTCGTTTTGCAAGATTACCTCGTCCATCGTCCTATTTTGATGTGTATATTTCACGGTTAATAAAAATCTAGTACGTTAAATGTGACAAGCCACCTATAGATAGAGATGTCAATGGGTCGAGTCGAGCCGGCTCGACCCTTTACGTCACGAGCTCGGCTCGTGGCTCGTGAGAAACGAGCCACGAGCTCACGAGCCAAGCAGGCTCGTGGGCAAGCTCGGCTCGGCCCACGAGCTGAGCCACGAGCTTTTTTCATTTTTTTTTTTACTATTTTTCCACGTTTTTTTATATTATTTTTCACGAGTGTGGGCTCGGCTCGTGGGCAAGGCACACGAGCCGCTCGCGAGCTCAACGAGCCGAACCTGCTCGGCTCGTCCAGCTCCCGAGCAGCTCGTTGCTCGTATTTTAACGAGCCGCTCGGCCCATTTGACATCACTACTTATAGGCAATATTATATCAGAAAAATTATTGCTTCTATATCCAATTCATTGACAGCACGTCGAATATGAAGTGTTAGACCATGTTCGATAAGTATTAGTCGTGTCGAGTTCTCCTTGCAAAACACGTCATTCAAGTTCAAACATAGGATGAGTATTCAAATGTCATTTTTTTTTTCTTTTTACTATTCAAAAATTTAATTCTCAACAAGAAACAGAACCACCATATTGTGTGGTGATTAATAGATACAACCAAAGTAAATGAATCGTACCATGTTGACAGCATGAGCAATAAATACAACATTAAATTATAGTAAAGGTTATTCCATCATAGCATAGACTTTGCAACTCCTTTGTTCCAAGATTCAGCCATGGTCCCTTTCAAAGTTGCAGCACTGATTTTTTACATTCTTAGCAGTTTTCTTACAACCTCAAAATCTGTCGACGAATTCTCCTACAACGGATTTCGATCGGCAAATCTGAGCCTCGATGGGATGGCAAAGATCACTCCCAACGGTCTCTTAAAACTAAGCAATGCCACCATACAAGAGAAAGGTCATGCCTTTTTTCCTGATCCTATTGAATTCAAGAAATTCTCAAATGCCTCGGCTTTTTCCTTTTCCGCATACTTTGTTTTTGCAATGGTGTCTGGCTATCAAGAATTGGGAGGTCAGGGACTTATTTTCGTGCTTTCGCCAAGCAAAAGCCTTGTAGGAGCCAATCCAGCATTATACTTCGGCCTATTCAATAAAACCAACAACGGCAATTCTTCGAACCATATATTTGGAGTAGAACTTGATACAATCAAGAATGTTGAAGTTGAAGATATCGATGATAACCATGTTGGGATTGATATTAATGGACTGAATTCCACATCTTCACATACATCTGGGTATTGGGATAATCCGGATTTGTTTCGTAACTTGACACTTAACAGTGGTCATCCGATGCAACTTTGGGTTGAATATGATGGTATAGAGAAGCAAATCTCTGTGACATTAGCTCCACTGCATAATTCCAAGCCAAATAGAACTCTTCTGCAGATATCCTATGATTTATCATCTGTCTTAAAACCATCGATGTTTGTTGGCTTTTCCTCAGCCACTGGGCCTATACAATTAACTACCCATTATGTTCTTGGATGGAGTTTCAAGATCAATGGTATGGCTCAACCACTTGATCTCTCTCGACTTCCTAAACTACCTCGTGTGGGTCCCAAGAAGATATCGAAGGTTTTGACTGTGTATGTGCCGGTGATTACTGTGGTCTCAGTATCACTAGCCATATGGGGAATAGTTTGTTATGTCAATAGGCTGAGGAAATTTGCCGAAGTGCTTGAAGAGTGGGAGCGTGATTACTCTCCTCAGAGGTTCAAATATAAAGATTTGTACAAGGCCACTAAAGGGTTTAAAGATACGGAGATACTGGGTAGGGGTGGATTTGGAAAAGTATACAAAGGTGTGATGCCTGGATCTAAAGTTGAGATTGCTGTTAAGAGGGTGTCTCATGAATCAAGACAAGGGATGAGAGAATTTGTGGCAGAAATTGCAAGCATGGGTCGACTACGCCACCGGAATTTGGTGCCACTGTTGGGATACTGCAGGCGTAAAAGTGAACTTCTTTTGGTCTATGAATACATGTCCAATGGAAGCCTAGACAAGTACCTTCATGACCAACCAAAGGTTACCCTCAATTGGGGCCAAAGATTTCGAGTCATCAAAGGCGTAGCATCTGGACTACTTTACCTACACGAAGAATGGGAACAAGTAGTGATCCATAGAGACATTAAGGCAAGTAACGTATTATTAGATGGGGAATTAAACGGACGACTAGGTGATTTTGGGCTTGCAAGACTGTACGATCATGGATCAGACCATCAGACGACTCATGTGGTTGGGACACTGGGGTACCTTGCCCCAGAGCAAAATAGAACAGGGAAGGCCACAACGAGAACTGATGTGTATGCTTTCGGTGCGTTTTTGCTTGAGGTTGCCTGCGGGAGAAGGCCAATCGATCCCAAAGCTGCCCCTCATGATATAATTTTGGTAGATCAAGTCTTTTCCTACTTGAACCAAGGTGACATTTTCCAAGCAGTCGACCCCAATTTAGGTAACGATTACGTAGTAGAGGAGATGGAAGTAGTATTAAAGCTTGGTTTGCTATGTTCTCATTCAGAGCCGAAATTTAGGCCTAGTATGCGTCAAGTTATGCTGTATCTTGAAGGCGCATTGGCTCCGCCAGAATTGTCTTCAAATGGCCTAAAATTTGCACAAAATGATGAAGGGTGTGATGATATCCCCTTGTGGTCGTATCCTTCTTCTTCTTCTGCTCAAACAGAATTTACTCAAACTTCCTCGGTTACAAATTGTCTTCTCTCTGGAGGCCGATGACGAGTTAACTAGCTTAGGGGGTATTTTCTTGTACTGTATTTGGTTTCTATCAGTAATATCTATGGGGTCCTTAATGATCCAAAATATATACAAATGTATTTCCGATGTCATCTTGAGAAAAATTAGGACAAGATTCTAAACATGTTTATTTTTGTCTTGGAAAGTTATAAGTGAATGAGTAATAGATAAATAATGCACAAATTAGAACAACATTCAACCAGCATGCTTTATGTTGTGGAAGAGCCATGCATTAAGTACGTAGCCTCCGACAATATCGTTTCAGAAAAGTGACGATCATCTTCGAGACTAGAAATTGAATTTAGAGTTTAGAGTAAGAATTTTATGTACCAAGTTTGTTTATCATCAAGGTACATTCGTACAAAATGAACTTGATTATGGCTCATTTGACGTGCCTAATTTTGATATTAAAAAGTTACTATTTGGAAGCACCTTGTATGAAAAGAGTATTTTGAGAAAGATCACTTAATGCAACTTTCTCAGGAAACTCTTTTAGAAGCAACACAAATCTTACCAAATAGTCATTCATTTCTTTAGGACAGATGTACGAGAAATACAATAAAATCATTAACTTGTGTACATGAAGTACAAGAAGTCTCAATTTTGTGTGGCGTGTGAGATTGCACAAGTGAAAATTCATGATTTCTTGGAGGAAAATCTCTTTAATAATTGATAAAGACAGTAAATTTTAATATGATGTTAAAGATAGGGCTTTAGGTTGCTTTCCAGGCCCCAGCACTCAACTTCAGTGCTCCTATTGCGCCTTAATCTTTTCAAAATGGCAACATACCATTTTTTTTTTTATTTTTTTTTGGTGATTCTCATTCTCAAGGGTTGTCCCCCTTCCTACGGGTTTCCCCACCGACCCGATCCACACTTTTCATGGGTCAAAAGCTATTTTCCGAACATGCTAGAAATGAAATCAAAAGACTATAAGGGTCCGTTTGATTGCAAATGTGAAAAATGGGTGGAAAGAAAATGAATTCTAGAGAATTGAATTGTCTAGAAATTATTTTACTGTGAATTTTAATTAATTGTATTTGATTGGTATAATTTTCTACCTGAAAAATGTTGAAAGTTTGATGTCCGTTTGGCTTCGTTTTTTATAAAAATTATCCATTAAAGTGATAATTTTTTCTACCAATACGTCTAGTGGGTCCGTTTGATTGCAAAGGTGGAAAACGGGTGGAAAGAAAATGAATTTCAGGGAATTGAATTGCCTAGAAATTATTTTACTGGGAATTGTAATTAATTGTATTTGATTGGTATAGTTTTCTACCTGAAAAATGTTGAAAGATTGGTGTCCGTTTGACTTTGTTTTTCATGAAAATTGCCTATTAAAGTGATAATTTCTTTTACCATTGGGTTTAGAATTTGTTTCACTTGCCAAAAATAAAATTTAAAATTTTTTTAAAAAAAATTATCATATCGAATACTATTCGTTTGACTTTGTTTTGTACGAAAATTGTCAATAAAAGTGAAAAAAAAAAAAAAAAAAAGTTACCGTTGTAATTAGAATTTTTTTTCATTTGCTTTAAAAAAAAACTGGAAAATCAATTGATTTTCCACAAAACCAAGAAATTGGTAAGCATGTGAACCAAATGTGGAAAAAAATTTCCATGGAAAATAAAATGTATCAAACAAGGCAAAAGTGGAAGTTGGAATTTATTTTCCATTTTCCACGAAAAATAATGGTCTNAAAAAAAAAAAAAAAAAAAGTTACCGTTGTAATTAGAATTTTTTTTCATTTGCTTTAAAAAAAAACTGGAAAATCAATTGATTTTCCACAAAACCAAGAAATTGGTAAGCATGTGAACCAAATGTGGAAAAAAATTTCCATGGAAAATAAAATGTATCAAACAAGGCAAAAGTGGAAGTTGGAATTTATTTTCCATTTTCCACGAAAAATAATGGTCTATCAAACACATCCTAAGGGTCCGTTAGATTGCAAAAATGAAATTTGAATGGAAAGAAAATGAATTCTAGGTAATTGAATTGTCTAAAACTTGTTTTACTAGAAATTGTCAATTAATTGTATTTGATTGGTATAATTTTTCATCTGAAATATATTGGAAGTTTGGATATTTTAATGTTCGTTTGGTTTGTTTTTCATGAAAATTGTCCACTAAGAAGATATAATTTGTTACAATTGGGGGGTATAATTTGTTTCCATTGAAAAAATAAAAATAAAAATAAAAAAAGTTGTCTTTCCTCAAAAACCAAAAAAAAATTGTGAGCACGTGGATGAAAGATGGAAAACCAATTCCATGAAAATTTTGGGCAATCAAACATGTAAAAATGTGGAAATGAAATTTAATTTCCATGTTCCATGAAATTGAAGTGCAATCAAACATGTCCTAAGTCTAATGGGAAGCAAATACGTGAATTTGTTTTTAAAAAAACAGATATTTATATGTATATCTCCTCTTTTTTCCATTTTTTTCCTTTTTTGTATTCATCTACCTTCAGATTGATTTTCCCATATTGGGTTGCCTGGAAGGGTGCATTGGTTGACTCTTATGCCTGCCCGTATAGGCCCAAGGATCGTTTTGTAGGTTTACATAATTTGAGTGGCCCAAGTATTTACAAATAAAGTGTACTAATAAATGGTCCATTAGTCATTATCCAGGCCTTCTGTGTTCCTTGAGCCTAGGCCTCCAGACTTTCAAGAGAGCGAGCGATGGCTCACTCTCCGAATAAAGCACATAATAAGAACATTCAACACTAAGAAGTTCCATAACCAAACAAAGGAAATTGACACAAATTTAGAGGGTGGTGGTGGCGTCGGCGGCAGTGGTCGGGTGAGGGTGGTCGTAAGTTGCCGTAGTGGCCGTGGCGGTAGTGTTAGTGACGGTGGTATGTGACCACTATTTGGTTTATGTGACTAATTATTTGATCATTTGTGACCAAGTATGGGTGATGGATCGGATCGAAGTGGAGTGTTTCAGTGTATGCGACCAACTATTTGGTTCAACTTGAAAACATGTAATTGATCGATAAAATGTGACCTATAATTTTTTTGATCTGTGATCAATAAAATAAACTGTGACGTATAAAATTTTTGATTTGTGACTAATAAATAATTTGTGATAAGGATGCATCTGTGACCATGAATTATATAATTGTGATTTTAATATATTTAATTAATAAAGTATATTTAATTAATTAACAAATACCTGATTTTTGTATTTTTAAACTTAAGACCTGAAAATTGATTTAGTGATAGTTAATACCTGATTTATAAACTCTTCCCATGATTTTTCTATATTGGGTTGCCCGGAAGGGTGCATTGGTTGACTCTTATGCCTGCCTGTCTAGCCCAAGGATCGTTTTGTAGATTTACATAATTTTGAGTGGCCCAATTATTAACAAATAAAGTATACAAAGTAATGGTCCATTAGTCATTATCCAGGCCTTCGTGTTCCTTGAGCCTAGTCCTCCAGACTGTCAAGAGAGCGAGTGATGGCCCACTATCCAAATATTTCGAAGATATCATTGCTTCTTATGGTTTATATCATAACTAACAGAAAATAAGTATTTTCAATATATGTTTGGTATTATCATCACTTTATCCAAAAACTTTTTAACTTATGTTACTAATGCAATTCACCTATCACCCAATTGCAAGCTCGGAATACACCCACACTCCGTTTCAAGTATGCCTCTATATTAATATTTTAGTAAAAATTTTGACACTTGACGACTGACTCGAACCGGTACCTTTAACATACGTTCTAGCGAAGATGTCCTAAAATTAAAAGACTTTTGTAGTCGTTATGTATGACAATCATAAATTGTCTCAATTTACATATATTATGTCGTTACTCGTACACGTATATAATTGTAAGCATTGAATTATAATTTCTAGATAGCCATGACCAACATATTTGATCTCGACTTCCTACCTATAGTGGGTCTACCCTATTGAATCATTCAAGAAATTATAGTAACTACACAATTTGGTTCAAGAAGCAATTTTTTCCTTTCCAATACAAAAATTCAAAGGAAATCGGTGGTTGGATCCTCCCACCAATTGAATTATTGAAGACCACCATTGATTTAACTTTGACATATCAATATATAGTGATTCGGAGCCAAACAATTTAGAGATGATCGTCTTGTGATTTATTCATCGTGTTACATTAATGTCAAGGTACCAATGAAATGTCACTCTCAAAGATAAAATCTTGATCTTGTGTCTAAATATATTGATTCGAAGATGACAAGATTTGATAATTTGTATGGAACACGTTGAAGACGTGCAAACCTTTCTTCGAGTGACCATACAATGCAAAGGCCTAAGGACAAAACATTTGCTTTTTTTTTTTTTTTAAATACTTAGTCCATGTTCGAAGCAGATTTATTTATTTTTTTTTTTTTTTTTCAGGCAAATCGATTTTTGGTGCAACTTAATGGACACCATAAAGAATAATTTGAAGTTGAATCGCAAAGAAATAAAGTGACTTTGACTTTTTGTCTTCCATCCCATCAAACAATTTTCATCTAAACGATCAAATTACCTCTGACATATCAACATTTACACCTAAAATAGTCATTCTTTCAAGGGCAAAACTGAAATTGGAGAAATGTACGTATTTCTCACGGCGTGTCAAGGGAATTAATTGAATTTGCCATTTGCCTGAATATTTTAATACAATCCCCTCCAAATTGTGTTAAAAATCTAATTTTTATCGGCGCTTAATGAATGAACATACCTTGCTCTAGAAGGCTAGTAATTGATGTCTTCCCTTGACAATGGGGAACTTTGAACATCAAGTACAAACCATAATATGAATGTTCCCCACAAGAAACTGCAAATTTATATGCTGTGTAGTTTTAGGTTAAAAAATGGAACTTAAAAATGTCCAGTTTTACCGCCGTGTGCGCTTTTTGGAGAAATTAAAGTTTCTCCCATCTACACGACGACACAAACAAGGACCATATTATTTGGATCTAGGTCCATTGATCAGTAAAGGACTTTTCCAAATGATTATTCTTAGCAATGAGCAATGGGAAAGCAAGCAGATGCATATTGTTAATGGATTTTCCTAGGTGGTCCTCGATGCACATCAGTGAAGAGAATGATCTCAACACTCAGCAAACGAATAAATCCCGGTTTCTATCAAGCAAATCAAAGTCATTTCCATGCTCGACTGAAATTCAGTGAAAATGATGTATAAGTGTAGACGGAATTCCTTTCCACCTGAGAATCCCATTCACTTTAACTTGAAGCAAACGATCACGGGCAAAATGGCGCAACATTGCCTTCTAACTGCCAGAGCTTATGCATTAAGCCATTAATATGCAGGGAAAAGTTAGCAAAACCACATTAAGAATAGAATAATATTATTAACCAATGAGATCCAACCCTACAGTTGGCTTCTTCAATAGAAGTATAAATATTCATCAAGGCTCGAGATAAACCTGTGGATGATTATGTACTATACAGACTAATAGAGGTATGCAAACTACTATAAGAAATTATTCAATAACTGAGCTAGGAATTTGTAACTCCTACTATTCTGTTAATCAAATGGAATATGCCTACCCATATGAACAATTGCCATGAGTTGACTCTACTATTTGGTTAGATTTTCATTTTCCAGATCATGTTATCAATGCCACTGTCATGAATTTTCTCCAGAGCAGCAACTTTCGCTCTATGACCTGCAAGGGAAATTGTTGACTTCTCCCTTTCGTCCTGAAGGAATTCGCAAGCTTCACTGATGGAGGCTGATCTCAAGTCAGCAGGTGGAATAAAACAATCTAGTGATAGACCAGGAACATTGAATGCAACCTCTTCAATTGTCCAAGCTTCTTCCATCCTGGTTTTCGAATGGCTCATCGCCATCTCCCCAAACCGAAAAAGAGTCACCGCAGAACGCCCAGAGTGAGCAATCATGATTCCTTCAACAAGCCGGTAATCATCAAGGAAAGAACTGATAGTAGTCTCCCAGTACACTGCATCACCGCCATTAGATTGGATGCGAGTAAGATGTGAATCCTCCATGTGAACAAGAAGTCCAGTCTTCTGGCTGAAATAACCAAAGAGTGCATGCCTTATAATCTCTGCTAGTCCTTCACTCCTGGCCCTCAATGTCTGAGGGTCCGCAGACAGCTTCAAAATGAAGCAATCTTCCCCATTAATCTTCTTCTCACCAATGCAAATGGCATCAGCAAAAATACTTGCAGTGGTTCTTGGATCGAGACCCTGCAAAATATAAACCCACCTGTATGAGATCAGAAGACTGGGCAAAGAATAATCATTAGAAAACAAAGTCACAAATAATTAAAGCACTCTCCACCTGTAGAGCACGGCGCAAGGGTCTAACTGGGCCTTTTGCAGTGTGCCCCCCCAGCCAAGGTGTGTGTCTCCAGACAAGCTTGCCGTTGCAGCCTGCATGAACTTTGCTTCCCCCAACGGCAAGCTCCACATACCACATGTCAGGATTCATCTGCCAGAGGACAAATCCTCCAGATTCTGCAGTTCTAGCAGCATTCCTGTTCTTCACTACCTTAGTCGCAGTTTCAAATTCTGAAGCTACCATTTTCAACTTGCCCATGGCATAAGCATTCTTAATAGAATTCAGGAGCTTTTGTCCTCCAGTTGCAGCAGTATACTGTTGCAATATGTACTGTGCGGACAAAGTTTCCTAATAAATTACAAATCCATATCAGATAAAAATAAAATGAACTTCAGGTACAGAGTAAATCTGAATCCAGTACTCGAGTAGAAAATTGTAGGAAAGAAATTAGTAAAATGAGTATTCATGAATTAGAGTTCATTTTTCACCAGAAGTACATGGAAAGTGACATAAACGGATAAACCATGAACATCATACTAGAACTAAACTTTGTTGCTTAACATTCCTATAATCATTCTTCCTCCCTCCATTTTTTTAGCACCACAGAATAAATTGAACTTTATGCACACAAACTCAAGGAAGTTAACTGTTTACATCATTCAATATTAAAGAAAATGAAAAGCAAATATAATTGATTAGAGAGATCATTTTTAAATCAAAACTTTTGCACGTATATAAAAGAATTTCAATCAATTCTAACCAATTACCATTTGTCCATTTCCATCTAAACAAACTATACGCTGCCAACAGAAATTCTGGAATGACTTGACAATTAAGCATATATAAATAAATGTTTTCACAGAATCAGAGAAACATACAATAGGAGAGTCTTTGACGCTGATATGTGGCCAATGGTCAGTGGGGCTAACATGCACCGGCGCAAGGGGGGCACCCATCACCCCAAGTAACAACCTTATATCAGAGTTTTTCTTACTGTACCCACTTCCATCGGAGGCCACTGTGGAGACTGATGGATTCCGTGTTAGTTGTCCAATGACCCACTGTCCGACCGACCCGACCCGTTTCGAATCGCCAATTTCCCCGCAATCCGGATCCGGACCCTCAATCAATGGTGTCAGAGTCTCCCCCACTGGTTTCAGACTCCCAGATCTTAAAACCGACGACTCAGGATTATTCTTGTTCCTCCGAAGCAGACCAGGACTCTTTGAGCGTGACCTTGAGGGAGATAAACCCCGTACAACACCCTCCTTTAAACCCGAAAAGAACCCTGGTTTTTTCTCCATCTTCCAACCCCGAAACTCTTAAATATAACGCTAAATAACGTAGTTTTTTTTTTCCCCTAATCTCTATCTCTATGTTTTCATAAACTTTAGAGTGAGAAAAATAAAGGGCACAAAACGTATCGTCGTCGTTTTCTATGGGAGGACTCGATCAATAACATAAAACAAACGGCATACAGAAAATGCCGAGGTGATATATATACACATAGCAGGGGGCATTGTGGGGTGTTTGCTGTTATAAAGAGAGTGAAATGTAGATTGTATTAGAGTGATTTTTCGTTAGAAAAAAGAGGAGTAACTGTGGAGTGAGTAGCAGAACAGTGAGGAAAACGTTGAGAAGAAAGTGGCGTTTTTAGAGAGAGAGATACACTGAAGAGTATGACTGTGTCTGTGTGAAAACGACTTGTTAGTGGAGAGAGAGAAGTCTGCTGGCTTCTTTGGGATGAGAGGGTGAGTGCGGTTTCACGCGCAGTGAATGCGCGCTTCGGCTGGAATCAGAAAGGGAGGCGTTAACGATTTGCAATTATTATCATTTCTTGGTGCAATATAAGGATTTGTTTAATTGTAAATGTAGAAAATAAGTGGAAAGAAAATTAATTTTAGGATATTAAATTATTTAAAAATTATTTTATTGAGAATTGTAATTAATTGTGTTTGATTGGTATAATTTTTTATCTGAAAAATGTTGAAAGTTTGATATCCGTTTGACTTTATTTTTTATTAAAGTTATCCATGAAAGAGATAATGCTCTCTACCATTGGGTCTAAAATTTGTTCTAATTGAAAAAAAAAATTTACAAAAAATTACCCATGTCGAATAGTATTCATTTGACTTTTTTTTGCATGAAAATTGTCAATTAAAGGGACAATTTTTTTTACCACTGTTAATAGAATTTTTTCCAATCGCCAAAAAAAAAAAAGAACCTGAAAAATAAAAACCAACCAAAACAACAAGAACTTTTTTTCCTCCAAAAGCTGGAAAATGTGGAAAGGTTGAAAAAATTTTGCTGTCAAACGGTACAAAACTTGAAAAATAGAAAACATTTTCCAAGTTCAATGAAAAATATTTACTATCAAACATGCCTAAATAATATTTTTGGCAAATAGAGTTGGGTATAAATGATAAAGGATTATTCTATTTTGCCATTATGAGTTACCAAATGTTTTATCGAATCGCCACAGGTTTTCCCCTATTGGGAGGGCGCCTAGTGGGGCCCGACGCCCTCCCAATAGGGGAACGTCATGTGACGATTCGTTAAAACATTATGGCACTCATTATGTTAGTATAGCATAATCCAATAATAAATTGGAAATTCCACGGTAATTTATCCTAAATTTTGAGAGATGCGACAATTGACTCCATAAATAACCTAGTCCCTCCTCCTCCACACCTCCACCTTGTCATCTTCTCAATCCCTCGTTTCTGTCTACGTCATTACACCAACATCCCAAAAAACTTTCTTAGTACTAATCATACCCTTCTAGTTGGTGCCCATGATAGTATGGGTTATGTTGATTGCTATAATCCGTGTCCACCTCGCGAGTTTCGACTACTCACTTTGGATTTGTTAAGATCAACTCATTCTTAATGTCAATGTTATGATATAGTTCCTCCAATAACATTCCCTCCTTTATTTCTTATTGAATTATTGATTTTTGATAACGACATACTAATCAAAAAATTTAAGTAGAATAGGAGAATCAACTAATATGACGAAGATATAGAAATATTTATATGAACCTCTACCTTTAGGATAATTGTCATTTCGATCAAACTTTAATAAACCATGCCATCATTGTATTTGAATATTTACATGGAGACATCGACAAAATCATATTTTAACTTATATTCATTTACGTCAGACCTGATCGAGCCCCATTTTCTCCTAATAATATATTTTGAAAAAGTAGATTGATGGAGAATACGTTGTTAAAAAAGGATTATTTTAGGGGTACAAAATAGTGTCCAAAATGGCCAAGTGACGGCCCCCTATTGGAGGGGTGGCTGGCCCCACATGTAGCAAGGTCCGTTAAAAAATTTAAAAAAAAATTGAATTTGCGTTTAATATTACTTTATTAAAAAATGAGTGATTAAAAAAATAAGAGAAAAAAAATGTATTTTAGAAATAATAGAATAAAACAACGGCTAAAGTCAGCTATGTAAAGCTA
>CAIGRQ010100969.1:0-11579 GCA_903798375.1 Fraxinus sp. D2006-0159 | reverse complement strand
AAGACCCCAAATGGGCCAAATCTACCAGCAGAAAAACAGAATTTATGTAACTATTACACAATTCTTCAAACCAATAACACTAGTTTCTCAACAAATATTACCTAAACCTTCAACCAAAGAAGCTTACAACACTCGATCAGTGATACAACTCCAAAAGCACCAAGGAAATAAAGATCGAAGGGCTTAGACTCCAAATTGTACCCTTCTCTTTGGCTATCAAAACCCTAATGGGGCGACCTAGGGTACTATTTGTACCCTTACATCCAGCCATTGATCTAGGCCATGATCTAACAATCCAGGGCTTCTTAGAAGACTTTAAGGAAAAAACGTTGAGTTGCTTTAAAGGTGCATTACTCAAGACATGTTTTTAAGTTATGGATTTGGGTTCTAGGTCAGGCAAGTTATTGGGTGATTTTTTAAGTTGACTGTTCGACCAAACAACCCATTATCATCATGGCCCATGAGACCAGTTGGCATCAGAGCCCAACAATAACAAATAAGAACAGACTGAAGGATTATTTAGACAACCAAATCAAACAAAGTTAATAATTAGATGGGAATGTTTTTAATTTATTCAATTCCACAAGATGGAGAGTTTCAAACACTATCCTGGTTAGAAGGAATTGTACATTAGAATTTTTTAATACAATATGACTGATTAAAATTAAGTCAAAAAACTAAAAACTAGCACATAAAGAACTGCTTGGCAAAGGTGAATTTTGAATTCTTAAAATCTATTTTAATAAAATTCATAACAGAAAAAGGACATTAGAGTAGAGTGATTGATTGTGGAGAAACCTAAGCCACCGTGTAATCACGAGAGAGAAAAGAAATGGAGCAGAGAGAAAATGCATGTAAGAGTAGGCCACACCGCAATCTTTTGTAAGAGAGCGAAGTTCAAGGTGTGAGAATTAGCTCTTGTTGGAGTGTATTTTTCTATTACATTTATTTTCAATTACATTTCTTTTATTAAAAAAAATCAATTTTCTAGAATGGGTTTATATACAAATGTTTTTTGAGCTTTGTTCATGTTTGAAACAAGAGTGTTCTTACAATAGGGACGTTTTGCTCAATGAAAGCAAATGATAACATGTTTTGCTTCAAGTACCCATATTTGATGGAACGAGATTAAAAGGACCAACTTCATAAGAAAATTTTGAAATGAGGGTGTAAATGCAAAATTTGAAATGATATGGACAATGTTTGCAGACGATGAGGACATTTTGTGCTTATTACCCTTATTTTTTTACAAGCTATCATTTATATACAAACTCCAGTTCACAAGTTTAAAAATTGTCTTCACTTGGACATTATAAAAGCTAAATTTTCATTTCACCCATTCATTTGTAACTGTCCTTGTATTGCAAGAAGTCTTTCAAAATGTAAACCACGTGTCCACGTATCAATTTCACCAAAATCTTGTCTTTCTTTATTTCAACTAAAGTAAGATTTTAAAAATAACCTTTCAGGGAAATTTTTTGCATGAAACATTTTAAGCAAAATCATGACACGAGGTTTCCATTGAATTTTGAATCATCAAAAAGGGATATACGTGGCTTCAGAACACTATATGTAATAGCTCTTATATAGGTAGGTTATCCCTATCATAACCATCGAGTATTACCACATGAGATTTAGGATATTATAATCCTACCAATGAAAAATTATCATAACACATTACCTTCGGACATTAGAGTCTGTCAACGTATGAGCAAATTCAAGGTTTCATTTCTAGATATTTCACCAAATAGTCAAGAACACAACACATGCTTCAATAATATTAGTGCGATTTAGGTTAGAAAACTCGAACCAGAGTGGTTGTTTAAGATTTGACCACCAAAATCAACACAAAGTAAGCCAAATGTACCGTCCTCAGACAAGGACCTCTAACAATCATACATCAAATAACTAAAATTAGTGTGTGACTTAATGGGACGACTTAGGGCACTATTTTTTTACCATTCTCTCCAGCCATTGATTTAGATCATGATCCAGTGGTCCAAGGTTTCTTAGAAAACGTAAAGAACGATTTATGGTTAGAAAACTCGAACCAGAATGGTGGTCTAAGATTGGTCCACAAAAATCAACACAAAGCTAGCGAAATGTACAGATCTCCTAATTTGATAACGACTCTTACGAACAAACATCAACGATGAAACAGGGTTCTTATAGATATAGGGTTTTGACCTTTATATATGCTAGAAGAACCATGTATATTTGAAGAAATAGGGTTCGATATCCCAAGAAGTTAACAAATGATTGTGATACCACTATTACACAATTCTTCGAACAAAGAATAGTAGTCTCTCAACAAATATTACATAAAATTTCGATAAAAAATTTTACAATGCTCAATCTATTATAAAACTCTGAAAGCACCAAGAAAATTCAAGATCGAAGGGCTCAAACTCAAAAATTGTATCCTTTTGTTTGCTATAAAAACTTTAACCCCATTCTCAAAGCACGACTCATTTGATGAAAGGAAGCAGCAAGGAATTGAATCGTCTCGCTAAAGTATAACACACACAGTATTTAGATTTCATAAAAGAAAACCCTGAAGAATCAACTTCCAATAAGGGCTTTGCAAGAGGAATACAAAGAAAGAACATAGATAATTTTGGAAGCAAACGCCAAACAACAAAAATCAGATGACTTAATGGGGGCAACTTAGGGTACTATTTACACCCTTATCTCCAGCCATTGATCTAGATCATAATCAAACTGTCCAAGGTTTATCAGAAAACTTAAATGCAAAGGTGTTGAGTTGCTCTAAAGGCGAATTTCACAAAACACATTTTTAAGCTATGAACGAGGGCGACAAAAACATTTTGAGTTAGGGGGTACAATCAAACTTGTTAAAAAGTTGTGCAGAATTTTACATTTCAAAAGTTACATAAAAAAAATAAATAAATAAAATCATACCCTAAGTGATTTTACACCCGAAAATTTACATAGATACGACTTTTTTAAATGTATATTTTGAAAAATTTTGATGTCATATTTCATATAAAATTTCCTAATAAAATGAGGCAACTTATACCCATATTCTTTTTTATCGTAAAAATAATAATAATTGAAATTTTAAAAGTTAGCATGCATCATTGACGATGTCAATAGCATTCGAAATGATATTAAGAATACAATGTTTAGACTTCGTTTGATATCCATAATGACTTAGAAAATTGAGACAAAAACAAAGGAAATTAAAAAAAAAAGTTCAAATATTTAAAATACAACCATAAATAAACAAATACAAAATTACAATCATTTTCATTCCATGAATTCAACGTTCAAAGATACACAAAATTAATTAATTTTCCTTCCATTTCGAAAGTCAACACTAAAATTATACCCCTTGTGTCATGGTCCAAACCAAAAAACATATGCACTTGATCAATTGGGAAAAAGAAGTCTACACAGCTTCAGTTGTAATTTTTTTTATAAAAAAATAAAATAAACGTTAACTATGTACAACCATTGAAGATCATTGTGCTTGAATGACTAATCTAGTGATCCATTCCTTTTTCCCAAACGTCAGAAGTATGGTTGTCTTGGAAGTCAATGCACTTCTTCTCGCCTACCATCTTCCATTTTTTGAAATAATCCATCATTTTGCCTCGTAGATCTATCTTCTCGCAAGCACAACGAAATTCCTCTTGTAAAGTGATAAAATCTGCATGTCCATCACATGGAACACGAGGAGAACTTTGTTTAAAATAGGATGATGAATAGCAAGCCCATACAAGCGACCACTCTTACAAGGATCTTGAGTTGCTTCACACCATGCATCAATGTCAATTTTAGGTTTTCATGAATTGCAGTGTCATATTTTTCTTGCAAAACAAACAACTGTGAAGCAGTATGCGTAGAGCCTATCATGCTAAAAAAATGGTGTGTAAATAGTACTGGTCTTGATCAAAAGATCAGCTTTAAAACATGGGGAACATGCAACTTCAACTCAGGCACATTAGTAATCTTCAGACTTAATAAGAAGTGTGGTTCTACAAATGCCAACAAAACATGTTTGGTTATGTGTATTACCAATCAGTTTTAGATACCAAAATTTTCATCAAATATCAATGCCAAGGAATCAGAATGGATTAAACAGTGCTGTCAACAAAATCAATCAAATTTCTTTAGACCCTAAGAAAACCCACAATATATAACTTCAGTTAGCTGGAAGATAGACTGTTAAATTCATTATTACACATATGTAAGATCCTATGAAATATTGGAGAATTTGTAAATTGTAGGAGGTTATTTTAGTCATTTTCTATATATATTGTACAGATTCTTCCATTCACTACACCAAAAATGAGCTTTTGCAGCGGCCAAAAAATGCTGCAAAAGACCTTTTGCAGCATTTTTCCAAGTGTTGCGAAGATTGATATTGCCGTAGAGGGAAGACTTTTTGTAGCATTTTTTAAACGTTGTGAAAAATGCTTTTGCAGCATTTTTTAAACGTTGTGGTAGACCTCTTTTGCATCGTTTTTTAAATGTTGCCGTAGGCCTCTTTTGCAGCGTTTTTTCAACGTTGCGGTAGACCTTTTTGTAGCATTTTTTAAACGTTGCGGTAGCCTTTTTCCTTTTTTTTTTAATTATGGCAATTGAGTAATTGACGCACAAAATTAAAAATAACACTTTGTGAACGCATTTTGAAATTGCATACAAAATGATAATTTCTTATTTCATTATAAATTTTTGAATCAATACAAAACTCGAATGTGACACAACACAACATATCTAAAAAGGAGTAAGATAAACNGCGGTAGACCTTTTTGTAGCATTTTTTAAACGTTGCGGTAGCCTTTTTCCTTTTTTTTTTAATTATGGCAATTGAGTAATTGACGCACAAAATTAAAAATAACACTTTGTGAACGCATTTTGAAATTGCATACAAAATGATAATTTCTTATTTCATTATAAATTTTTGAATCAATACAAAACTCGAATGTGACACAACACAACATATCTAAAAAGGAGTAAGATAAACAATAAAATTGTTTCATCCAACATTCCACTAACTAGATTGCTGGAAGAAGTAGAGACAAAAAAAAATAAAAAAAAATTGATTTGATCCATCTCACATGGGACTTCCCCCTTGAGCAAGTGGTTTGTCCCCTTGTAGGTGGGCATAGCATGGACTTTCTTGGTGCTGTAACCACAAATAACTGGCCCAAACATGATGCTGGCTGATTGTTTTGATTCATTAGTATCTTGTGCGGCATCCATAGTAGTAGATTTCTCAAATTTTCTTGAAGCAAATTGACCCTTCCTGCGCTGCATCCTGAAACATATACACAAATCAAAACAGTAACGTTCATCAGTAAGAATTGTACAAACTCAACATTAGAAACAAAACTTTTAGTGAGATTCCCCTGCCTCCTCACACAACAGAGGGAGAAAAGTGCATGAACGATCTATTTATGGATCACTAAAATAAACACATAGCCTTTTGAATACTAGCAACATGAAAAGGAATGAAAGAAAGAGAACTCTCTCATCATCTACGGTGTTGCAGCCTCTACTCATCTCTGCTACCTTGTGTCTTTTCAATTCTCACTCTCAGGAAGTCTAAAACATGTTTTAAGCCAAAAAAATCTTGTTGAGAAGCAAAAGTATTTGCAGAGCATTTACAGATGCATGTATCTAAAAGGAACATGTGATAAGATTACCTCGGTTGCTAATCTTCTACTTAGGCTGCTACTTACATATCTAATTGAATCTATAGCATGTGTTACGGGATGGTAAGAAGGAATAAGAAGATGATCAAGCACCATTATTGCTGAACAAAGACACAGGATCGAGGTCATCATTGGGATAGGATAGTCCTTTTCTAAAAAATTAAAGTAGCTAAATTTTCTAGGCATCAATCTTTAAGACATATACCATTCAAGTAGTGGTTCAAACAGTAGATCAATCACAATGAAATCTTAATTTCTTCCAAAATTTAAATTTTTTTATTACAACAAACATAAGAAAAGTAGTTGATGTTCTTCTAAAAATTTATTATTAAAATGTACAAACTGAAGCATCCCCAATTAGCCTTTTCTCATTAAATAAGTTCACTCAAGTCAACAAATTGAAACCAAAAAAACATCAACCAAAATCAATTAGAAGCTGATGATCAATGTACCCAAGCAGAAAACATCAATCAGCCATGAAATTCAAAACAATAATAAAAGAAAAATTCGAATGAAAAAGCGCTCACTACACAGCTTCAAGTGTGAGTTTGTTTGTGTTCCTTTAGCAGCTTCTCAACTTGCCTCTTCTGTTGCTCTATGATACTCAGATTGATTTCAACTTGTATTTGATATGTTGATCTAACAGATGACATACTTCCTCTTCACAGTAATAAACTAATCAAACACTGACATCAGATTGAGAATATACCTATCGATACGAGCCAAAACATTCTCAGATGACATCCCCAGCAGCTCTGCAAAACCAACCAAGAACTCCAAATTATAAACTATGATACTACTACAACTTGCAAAATATCAGATTGTCACTACATATCTTCTCCCTCTCTGTCCCAGCTTTAGCTTTATTCTGAATCACTTTCCATACTTCCCATAGCTTTCAATCCTCGAGGTTTCCGCACCAAATAACAATCGTTACCAAGTTTTTAGAGCCAAAACTGAAAAAGAAGTTGGCATAAAATGTAAGAGAACAAGGCAATATCAATAGTGATATCAGTACCTCCTTTGAAGTCTTCTTCTCCCTCACTGTACAAACAAATACCACAAAGCATTCTCGTATGACAAAGCATAACTAAAACAACCCAAATCACAAAATGATCGAATGCTCTTATAATTTGGATTCATGTGTATACAAATGACTTACAAGAATAGTTCTTTGGATCAACTTGGCCCTTTTCTTAGGCCTCCGAGGTACTTTACAGCCTTTCATAGCCATAAAATCTTCCTCTTTCTCCTTACTCGATAAGGTAACAAGTAGATTCAGCCAAACTACCTTCCTATTTTCCTCAGGATTTGCAAATGCCTTGCTACTATCATCAAATATCCCCGAACCCCTTGTTGTGTAGTACCGATCTTCTTTATCGGGTGATGAAGTCATTGGTGATTTTGGGTTATCATTTGCACCAGATCTACTCATTCCCAAGTCCCTGTTACAAAAAACCCAAAAAACCAGTACATTTTTTGAACAATCTAAGCTTTCAGCACAATCAATAACATCACTATTCCCCATCAAATTACCGTGAAATATGTTAATAGTAAACAGTAAATCTCCACTTCACAAGAAAGTACAACCACAAATTTCAAAAATCATAGCCCAAATTTCAAAAACTAACAATATTTTCAATGCGATTTTCAAAATTTAAAAAGAGAAGGCATCAATCTATTTCTATTTAAACCTAATCTTGTTACCTGTTTGAACGATGAGAAGATGGAATAGGAGGAAGAACAGATGATTCTTTGTTATTATTATTACTATTATTGTTATTATCAACAACCCTTGATGTGATTTTCTTCTTCATAACACCACTCCCAGTTCCATCTCCATCCGATTTCCCATTCAAAGATGAGTCTCTCACTTTTACAATTTCGAAAGTTGATTTTAGGGGGAGGAGAAAGACCATAGAGATTGAATAGACCTGAGGCTTGCAAGAAGTTAAACATTTTTCAGGCTTTAAATCCCTGTAAATTATACCTGCACGAAACAGCACGATGCACAGAGAAATAAGTGAAAAATCATAGAAATGGCTACTCCATCAAGTTTAATCAGTAAGCAATAAGTAGAAATTTAGCACAGGATAAAACTTCTACGGTGATTTCTGGACTATTACTGCTGATGTGTCAAGCAAATAAAAAAAAATACAAGAAAGAATCCAAATCAACTAACATTTCATAAGTTGATGTATCAACTATGATTTTTCTAGTGAAGTTCCAAAGTCAACAATCCTGAATGTATTACCAGTTCTAAAAATGGAAGAATTTTTTCAAAAACTACGAACCTACAAAATTTATACAAAACAGCAATTACCAGTAAAATAACAGTTAAAAAGACAAATAAATCTATAAACTGAAGAAAGAATTTATTCAAAAACTAACGATTTTTAATTAAAAAGGGTTCATGTATGTATATATTATTAATAAAGAAAACTGACCTCTTCCATGTGCAAAAATATTTTAAAGAAACACAAAAGTGCTACATTATCCAATGAGTAAGGAATACTCAATCCAAGGTTGCTAGCTCTGTTGCTCAATATTTTTTTTAATTCATTTTGGTCTTTTGAAGTACAACAATTTTGAAATGAATCGGGTTTTTTTCTCCTCCATTTCAGGCCTCATTGAGTTGATACATCCAAAATTATAGGGAAATAGTCTTAGAAAGAGCAATCAAAGATAATCTTACGTCTGCAGCATGAAATTGGAGCCGAAAAACAGCTTTCACTTTAGTCTTCTCAAGCTTCCACTTTGTGATTCTTGACATTATGCCACCACATACCTAAGCATCAGCTGCTACCGTACCGTACATACATGCATCAAAACAATGACATCACTACAATCTTCACATAGCATGCAATCCATAATAAACCATTACAATAAATGAATGAAAAAATATTAGAAAATTGTAAAGGAAAAACTGTACGCACATCACTAACTGCTTCAATCCAGCAATTCCATAAACATTAGATAGTTAGTGATCTAATCAATGCCTGAGCCTATCATAACGTCTTCTTTCAAATTCAAACATTAGAATCCCACTGACGAATACACTTCAATTCAGCAATCTCAGAAATAGATCAGAAGGAAATTGCGTTAAAATTGAAGGGAAAAAAAAAAAGACTTCCAGTTGCATTAGTGAAAAAGGAAAACCCAGATCTTGAGATGTCCATAAATAAAAACCTACATCAGGAAAAAAAAAATCTGAGGACAAATTGAGCTAACAGAAAATACCTTTTTTTCTCAAATTCACGAGAATGAGTGAAAAGATCAGTCAATACTCCGTGATGCACTTCCTAATCGATACCATAAGATAGAGTAAAAATTTTATGCAATGCCATTTAAGAAAATTATGCAGAAACCCCACATATTGGTCCTAGATATTCTTGGACCAGAACCAAAAAATTCAAGAAAAGACTCTTTCTTGAAAACTAAAGCAAGAATCTGAAAATAGGATTCCCGTAATCCCACAAATGTTGAAGAAAAATTAAACGAAAAGCTAAACTACAGTAGCAATAATGCCATACGGACACTGTTTTTTGTGTAATTAAGGTCCACATAAATTTTGAATCAAAAATGTTTTACTATGCCTACGTTCGCATAACTCACAATTCATCGATTCAAGTGGCAGTAAAAATTGATCGAAATTCATCGTGATCTGAAAGTTTCTTATCATAATAACTATACACTAATAATCTTAATCTTTCAAGAAAGTCAAGTTCTTTTTGTTTAATGAACAAGTAAATACCTGTCAAGAGAGCTTTGTGGCGCCGGTGAGAATGAGAGCGAGAGAGAGATGGAATGTTGTAACGGCGGGCGGCGGCGAGTATGAGGGAATGAGAGCAATAGAGATGAAGCCTGAAGGTAAGGGTTTTCATTAATATTTGATTTTTTTTTTTCTCTTGTAGCGTTTTTTTTAACGTTGCGAAAAGTTCGTCTTTTGCAACGTCTAGAAAACACTGCAAAAGAAAACCCTTTTCGCAACGTTTAATAAACGTTGTGAAAGACAAACTTTTCGTAACGTTTATTAAACGTTGCGAAAAGGGTCTTTCGCAGTGTTTAATAAACGTTGCAAAAGAAAAACGTTTTATAAACGCTGCAAAAAAAAATTAAAAATCGCAACACTAAAAAAACGCTGCAAAAAGGCAACATTAGCAACATTCACTTAAAAAATGTTGCCAATGCTCAATTTTGTTAAGCAATGACAATATTCACTTATTAGAATGTTGAAATAGACCCCTTTAGCAACATTTAACTACCAATTGTTGCCTTTTATGTGTTGCAAATGGTGTTTTTTGGCGTAGTGCTTTCAACTCAATTTGGGAATAAATAGATTTTCCCTCCAGTTTCACCTTCTTCTCCATTTCGTTCTCTTCCAATATTTTACATGGTACCAGATCAATGAAGCTTTACTGCGATGGCATCACAAGGATCTTCAATTGGAGAATTGATAGGATAGAAAGCGAATTCAATTACCAGTCGGCTGATTACAGATCCAGGATGTCCCTACTATCTTCATTATGGTGATAATATCGGTATGCAGCTCATGTTAGTGGTTCTTACAGAGGACAATTATGCGACCTGGAGTCACACTATTGTTATGGCTCTCAGTGTGAAGAATAAAGAAGGATTCATTGATGGAACTATAACTGAACCAAGTGCCGATGATCTGATGTATAGCGCCTGGAGCACATGCAATCATGTAGTCTCATCGTGGATTATTAACTCCATTCCCAATGAGCTATATCCAAGTGTGATGTACGAGGATTCAGCTATTGAGATATGGATTGAGTTGAAGGATCTTTATAGTTAAGGTAATGGTCCTAGGATTTACGAATTGAAGGAGCAGATCTCCACCATTTCACAGGATAATAGCTCAGTTAATTCCTACATCAATCGATTCAAAGGATTGTTGGAGAAGCTTTATAACTATAGACCGAATATCAGTGGATTTGATTACAATCAGGAAGATCAAGTTATGCAATTCCTAATGGGGCTAGATGAACATTATTCTGCAGTTAGAAGTCCGGTCCTATTGATGGATCCTCTGCCTCCACTTAACAAGGTTTTGCTTATTTTGCAATATGAAAGACAGAAAAAAGTTGTTACTAAAAGGCAACAAGGCTTTGAGGCACTTGCATTTGCTAATAATCTTGTACAAGGATCTAATGGAAGTTAGAGAAATGTTAGATTCATTCAAAATCAGAGAAAGGAGAGACCTATCTGTAGTTACTGTGGGATGCTTGGACACATTAAAGTAAAATGTTACAAGCTGGTTGGATATTCCCCTGGACTTCGTTTTGCTAAAGATAAAACGGTAGTTGCTAATGCTGTTGGACAATTTTCTGAAGGTAATTAACCTATTATCATCGAATCTCTCTCAAACCTCACAATTACTCCATATCAGTGTAAGCAAGTTCTGGCAATGTTAATACCTTAGCTAAAGGGGTAAATGCCTGATGACACTCGAACACAAACACAATCACAACCTCAGGACACTGCTTATTCTGTGCTAGAACTTTGACCTTTTCAGATAATCATTCTCATTCTAATACTGAACTAGTGACAGCAAAATGGATTATGGATTCTGGTTCTTCGGAGCATATGGTATGTTCTATTTGGCATTTAATCACGATATCTCATAAAGTTAAAACATCTATTAAGTTGCCTAATGGAGACATTGTTGAAGCTACACATATTGGAACAGTCAAAATGCCTGATACATTAGTTTTAACTGAAGTGTTGGTGGTGCCTTACTTCGAATTCAATTTGATTTCAGCTAGTAAGTTGACTCTTAAGCATAATTATTTCCTCATATTTTAGCATCAATATTGTTTTGTCCAGGATCTTTTAACATGGAGGACGATTGGAGTGGGCAAACTTGAAGAT
>CAIGRQ010100911.1:0-10399 GCA_903798375.1 Fraxinus sp. D2006-0159 | reverse complement strand
AGACGAACGCGTTTTTAATCTAATGTTAGGGTTTAAGGTTTAGCGACACGTTTTTCGAAAAATAATTTTATTTTAATTAAAAAGGTCTCGGTCGTTACAATAAAACCCTTGACATATTAGATCAAACACAAGAAAGCCAAGAATCAAAGTTTGAAATAAAGTTCGACCTAATAAATTATTGAACCAAAGAACCAATACAATTGCAACAATATCTTGACCCCGTGATCACAAAATTTATAAACTTTACTTAAATTATTGAACGCCATAAGACTTTAATTCTTGATAAGTTCGAAATTAATTGGATGAAGAACGAAAAAAGCATGATTCTTTGCAATAATATCTCTCAAATTGTGTGTTCTTCCAATGAATGGAATGAGTCCTATTTATATGGAACCCATAAAACCTACTTAAAAACGGAATTCATATTCAAGATATTGAGAATTACCATAAAACTAGAGTTTTAAATAAACTAAGATTCTTTCCAACAATATAAAAATTCATCCCAAAATTGTGCTATGCGGCCACATAGTGTATGGACATGCGGTCGCATAGTTCATCCAAAAGTGTCACTTTGATTCTTGGTATAGAGGCATGCGGTTGCATGCCTTGGAATACTATGGTGTCGCATATTTACTCTTTTCAGCTTTCTCGCCCTCTACTTGAACATAGTTGATCCATCTTATTTTTTCCTTCCAAGCCCAACATGAAACTTGTTTCTTTAATTGCTGCGATCGATGTTTTGTCCATCGGAGCTTTAGCAAGCAACCCTATAGCTTCATTGACCTTCTTTGACCGTGACCTCATCATTGGTCCTTCCTCCATGATCAACGGATCATTGTCTTTGCTAGCTCTTATACCCAGATCTCATCAAGAATGGAAAATCACCTAACGTGTTATCCTATGAAGCTTTCATTCAAATGGATATTTCAGGTGAACAACTCAAGTCAGTTAAAACTCCCATTCAGGGGTTTGGTGGTGGAGTCATCATCCCAAAAGGCATTGTTGGATTACATCTCACTTTAGGATCAGAAAGGAAACAGGTAATAAAGACCACAAGCTTCCAAGTAGTCCATGCTCCCATGCCCTACAATATCATACTTGGAAGGCCACTGCTTAATAGAGTTAAAGCAATTGTCTCAATTTTTCACCTAGCAATGAAATTTCCTACAAGTAACGAAGTTGGGGTAGTTAGGAGAAGCCAAATAGTGTCTAGACAATACTATGTTACCAGCATTCGAGAAATCAAAGCTGACGCTATCAACTTTTAGAGCTCAATCTCGATCTTGAGCATCATGGGAGACTCGTCCCTGTGGAAGAATTGGAGGAGGTCGAGCTCGAGCCTAGTAGAAAAGTTACTGTTGGTCGACATCTTAATGCTACAATCATGGCTAACCTTATCAGCTGTCTCTCTCGGAATATCAACGTACTTGTTGGAAAAGTTGAAGACATGCCTGGAATTAACCCCAAAATTGTAGTGCACAGACTTAATATAAATCCAAATGCAAGACCTTTCAAACAAAGGAAAAGAATGTTTGGGCCAGAATAGTGAGAGGTCATATGGGAAGAAATTGTTAAGCTCGTTAATGCAAAATTCATTCGAGAAGTCTAGTATCTCGATTGGCTCTCCAACATTGTTCTTGTCAAGGAAGCCAGGGAAAAGGACGAGTATGCATTGACTTTAGTGACTTAAACAAAGCATGCCTTAAAGACAGCTATCCTCTACCTCGAATTGATAATCTTGTTGACACCACCAAATTAGGGCATAAATTATACAATTTCCTAGATGTTTTTCTAAATATTACCAAATCTTCATGGCTGAGGAAGATCAAGAAAATACATCTTTCATGGCCGATTCAACCATATATCGTTACAAGGTCATGCTTTTCATATTGAAGAACGCATGAGCAACATATTAAAGACTTATCAATAAGATCTTTGTCACTTGATAGTGAAGAACATTAACGCTTATATGGACAACATGGTAAAAAGCAAGCAAGTACATAATCATGTTTTTTACCTAGAGGAGGTCTTCGCTGCACTACAAGAATATAAGATGAAACTTAATCCTACGAAATGTGTATTTGGAGTGGTATCAGACAAGTTTTAGATTTCATGATCACAAATAGAAGGATAGAAACCGATCATGAGGCATTAGTATCCATGGAACCCCCTCAAGAGCTAACGGACGTTCAGAAATTAACGATCGGGTTGCAGCTTTAAACAAATCGTACCTCGAGCAGTAGACACTGCTTCCCCTTCTTCAAAGTTCTGAGGGGCAACCAAATCTTTGATTGGATGAAGAATGTGATTTAGCTTTCCAAAAACTTAACAGGTATTGGCAACGCCTTCAGTTCTCATCAAGCCAGAACTCAGTGATACATTGTTATTATATTTGGTCGTCATTCCAAACACAGTAAATGGGGTATTATTAAAGGAAAGTAAAAAGGTTTAGTGACCTATCTATTATGTGAGCAAGATACTTCTTAATGCAGAAATTCGGTATACATTAGCCTCGTCTAGCATGAAGAAATATGCATCAGATTACGTAAGGAGGTGTAACAAATGCCAAAGATTTGGCAATATCATACTTATTGAAAATATCACAAAACTTAGTGTAAACCAATTAACCCTTCCGTGTAAAGTTTTAGAAAATATCATTGCACATGTTATTCTTCTTCGAAAGGGTCTTCGAGACGAGGTAAACGTTTTTGATCTTTTTATTCTCGATTCCTTTCTTGTTGGATGTAAGCTAGACTTTCCGACTATTCCATTAGGTCTCATGAAACTTGTATATTCCACACGTCGTGTTAAAGTTTTACTTTATGGAATGCTTCTCACAAAAATTTTCAAACATTTTGAGGTTCCGCTAAATGATGAGACTTTTGTCAAACTTCACCCTACTGTCATCATCAATATCCAAACACTTAAGCGAATGAAGATTGTAAAAGAAAATGGTCAGTGGATATCACACACAAAATGGTTCAACCCCACATCGAGTCCATCGACTCTACCGTTCGAGGGTGATAAAAATGATGATACTGATAATGTACCACAAGTTTCAAACCTCCATCATGATATTCCTACCACTAGTGTTCCTCGTTCTTCGGGCAGAGGTTTTACATTTGTCGAGGATCACTACAATTATCTAAACGATAGGATTGACTCACTTACATCATCAGTTGATGACCTTGGTGGAATGCTTCAGTAATTGTAAGTTCAGCAGAATGTCATCCAAGCTCAACAAGATGTAATTTAGGCACAACATGTGACAATGCATCTTCAACAAAATGCCTTCTACGCTCACTTCTATGCATATTTTTTTTCACTGCTTCCTCCGGAGACAAATTTATCACTTTTGACGCCACGTTTCTATATTTTGAATATTTCTTTATGTCTTTATGACTTGACTGCACTATGCTTTGTCTAGCCTATTTTCTTTATAATGTTAGTTTTGGACATCATTTTGATATTATCTGTGATTATTTGTTTATGTTTAATACTATGGTTATTTCTACATCCATGTTTTATCTTGTGCTTTTTGTTTATGACAAAAGAGGGAATTGGAGTGAGAATGAGATGATTATGCATGATTATAAATATACTTGGAGTATATGAAAAAGTGGGAAAGAAGGAAAATCATCTATATACTTTGAATGTATGGTTATTAATTTATAAAAAATATGGGGAATACGAATTAATGATAAATTTGTAATGTATATTCCTCTATCAATATAATATCAAATTGTTCTAATCATATCCTACAAATTATCTTGTTGTCATAATAAAAAAGGGAGAAATTGTTGACCTATGGTTGGTCGCATGTTTTGATTATAAAAAACAAATTATTTTATCTCTAACAATTATATTCAAGTCTTCATAGCTATTATTGCCAGAATGATCAATTGAAGATAAAATGATTGCTACCAAAAGACTCGCAATTTACGATCAAAATAAATCGAGATGGAAGCCAGCAATCATGTCAAATCAATCGAAGCATACATGTTGAATCACTACATGATTTGAATTCATATGTAAATGTAAAATGCTTTAATCCTAAAAGCTCAAAAGTTAAATTTTTAGGCACGAGATAAATTATTTATAAAAAAACCCACATAAAAATTATTTTCAAAAAGATAAAAAGTCTTCACATGGTTTTTAAATCTTTTACCGATATGACTCATTATGAAAAGTTAAGTGAATATATCCTTAAAAAGCCTACTTTTAAAATAATCAAGAAAAGAAAATTTTGAAAAGATTTTATCAAAGCGGACGTCTGGTTCATCCAACGGTCAAATTTTAACCGTTCTGATTTTTGATGCACAACGGCTAGTTTAGTCGTCTGGCTCAGTAGGCGGATGTCCGGTTGGTCAGAAATTTTAACATTTTGACTTCTATAAATACCACTTCGCTTTACATTCAATAAACATTTCTAAGAGAGCTGGGTAACGAAGGACATAGATCATTGTTTTGAACCAAACATCTATAATTATATCATTTGCATCCCCCCTCTCTTACTTATTGCATTTACATTTGTGATTACTATTTGAATTCATCTATTTGGTCCTTACTTGTTTATATTTATATTATTTTTTTCGAAAAAGTTTTAAATAATCAATTCACCCACCCTTGGTTAGCCATTCTTGGGCTATCTGGGAATTGACATTCTAGGACTTTTTCCCTTGGCAAGAGGTCAAATGAAATATGTTGCATTGGTAATATAATACTTTACCAAGTGGGTAGAAGCCAAAATCCTAACAGTAATCTTGGAGCCCAAGCTTAGGGCATTCGTATGGAAGTCCATAGCGTTTAGGTTTGGGATACCAAATGTTCTAATAATAGACAATGGAAGGCAATTTGACAGCGCAATTCAGAAATTTTTGTGTAAACATTGGGATTGACCATCACCTGACCACAATCTCACACTCTCAGAACAACGGCCTTGCCGAAGTTACTAAACCGATCATACTATAAGATCATCAAATAAGGATCGGGGTGCTAGAGGCAATTAGCCCTAGGAATTTCCCTCCATACTTTGGACACACAGGACTTCTCATAAGATAGCAACTAGCGAGACCCATTTTATGTTAGCTTTCGACATCGATGCCACAATTCTAATTGGAGTTAGCCTTCTTACGTTAAAGAGACTCGACCTCATCCCTGAAGGACAAATCACCGACCACCTAGACCTACCTGAAGGAGTGTGAGAACAGGCTTTACTAAGACCTGCAAGTTATCAAAACAAAACATCAAGACACTTGAACAACAAGGTCAAATCTAGAAGATTCTAAATTGGGAATTTAGTCCTTAGAATGACGAAGTTGATGGCCATTCTCCAGGGATATTCAAACCAGTCTGGGAAAGACCTTTTGAATTCATATGGAGAGTAAAAGGTGGAGTATAAAGCCTAAGGCTCATTTCAGAAGAACTACTCCCAAGGCCTTGGAACGTTGGCAACTTAAAGATTTATTATAAGTAGCTGGCCATGCCCCAAGGTATTTAGATTACTTAGTTTTAATTTACTTCGTACTAGGTTGAGTTTGATTACCTTTAAATAGTTTATTTTTTGTTTAGTTTAGGTCTGCATGCCATCAAACAATTTACATTTTCATCAGTTCAAAACTATGTTCCCATGTACATTTATGTTAGTCTAATATAGGAGTTTGCTTCGACAGTAAAAACTTATACATCTATTTGGCGTAAGGTCATGCCCTGTGCATACATCTAATACATCTTTTCAGCGTAAGGTCGAGCCCTGTGCATGTAGCTAATGTATCTTTTTAGTGTAAGGTCATACCCTATGCATGCAGCTAATACATCCATTTAGCGTAAGGTCGTGCCATGTGCATGCAACTGATACATCCAGTTAGCATAAGGCCATGCCCTATGCACGCAGCTAATACATCTTTTTAACGTAAGGTCATACCTTTTGAATGTAGCTAATATATCTTTTTAGCGTAAGGACGTTCCTTGTGCATGCAGCTAATACATCTATTTAGCGTAAGGTTATGTCCTGTGCATGCAACTAATAAATATTTTTAGCATAAGGTCGTGCCTTGTGCATGCAACTAATAAATCTTTTTAGCGTAAGGCTATGCTCTATGCATACAACTAGTACATCTATTTAACGTAAGGCAGTGCCCTGTGTATACAACATCTATTTGGCATAAGGCCGTGCTTAGGCATGCAGCCATTCTTGAATGTATGACCCGACCTTAATATCTCACAACATAGAATTATACAAAGTTTGAGCTCGGGCCCATCTATCAAAGCTTAAAAGTATTACAGCTTTTACAAAAGCTCGAGCTACTTGACAAAAATAATGGCAAAGTAACATGCTCAAGCTCTATCTATAAAATATTCCAGCTTTTATAAAAGCTTGGGCTGCTTGTCAAAAATAATGGCAAGTAACATGATCAAGCTATACATATTAATTATTACAAATCGTACAAAAGCTTGAGCTACTTGCCCAAAATAATGGTCAAGTTGCATGTTTGAGTTCTATGTATCAAATATTACAGATTTTACAAAAGCTCGAGCTATTTGCCAAAAATAATAGCCAAGTAGCATGCGTGAGGTTTAACCATTGAAGCTCAAGAATATTGAGACTCGACAACAATAACTCAAGCTAATGTGTGCTCTTCAAAGCAATAAAAACTTGAACTTAGCTTGTCAAGATTAAAAACTCGACACTTGCTCAAGGTCGATTTGTATTAAATGCATGAGCATAATAATTAATAAATGTATTAAAAAGATTAAACATCGAGCCATGGACTTTGGAATCAAAAAACAAACCCAGGTCGGGCAATGTACTTACATTTCCTATCAAAAAATTATAAAACAATGTTTAGGATAGGAGGCCTAATCTTAGTCGAGATCACCCTGATCAGGAGTCTCGACCTCTTCTCCTTCTTCATTTCCATCCTGGATCTCCAATGACAAAAGCTTAAGCTCATTTGTGAGCTTGTTGACAGACATAAGCTCCTCAACTATGGGCTTCAAGTCTTCGAGGAGCTTGGTCTGCAAAAATGAACGAGCAAGCCTCAGGCCATAATGATAAGAGCCTGATCTGTACTGCTTGAGCTCGAGACTTGGCCAGTTCATCCTTGAAGTCCTTCTTAGCATGCGTGAACTCGAGATTGGCATCTTCGGACTCACATTTGCAGTGCCCATTTGATTCTGAGCTTTCTGGGTTTCGACTACCAGGTCATGCTCTACCTCGAGCTCCCAGACATGCTTTTTGCTCTATTTGTTCTCTTCCTCAAGCTTATCTATTTTACGCGAAGTGCTGATCCCTTTCAAGGCTAAGTTTCGAGCCACACTTAAGGTCTAAATTGGGAAACAAGGCCAATGCCAGATCGAGCACAAAAGATTACAAAAATTAAAAATAACTTAAGATCGAGATTCTACCTTTAGAATCAGTAGCTCAAGGGTCGTCACCCCTTCATGATGCTCGGTCTCCTCAGTAAATTTGTTTACAATGCTCGAGAACAATGAGCATTGTGTGTATTCGACCACTGAGGCGAAGGAGATAACATCATCATCTAGGTCTATGATCTCGGGTATGCCCCGAGAAGTAGAAGCTCAAGCATGTGCTCAAGGAGTAGGCTATATTGAAGGGACTTGGATCTTTGTTCTCGATGACTGCCTGCCCCGCTTGAAATTTTGCTCGGGGCCACTTTCCTAGTTCTCTTATTCCCTTTCAAAGGGGCCGATACCTTGGGCTTCAGGCCTTTCGCCTTTTAGTGGAATTCCCAAGTAGCTTAGATAGGTTGAAAAGCATTTCAAATTCTGTAAAAAGTAAAACAAGGTATTAACCTGAGCTATATTTCTAGGTAATGCAAAAATTTACACATGAAGATGAAGATCGTACCCTCGACGCCTCTAATGTTGAAAAATGGTCAAGGGTGTCATCCTCGAGTAGATAATCAACTTTTTCTACAAGAGGACCCGTGTTTACTAACTTCAACCTATCGATATCTAAAGCCTCTGGGTATTTCAACCCTAATTAAATTTGTCCCTATCAAGGATCTCCCATTTCGAGCTAAAAGGGTGGTCAGGGTCTTGAGATTTAAAAAAAACGCTCTTTCTATCCTCGAAGTAAGCTCGGGGTCTCAGGTGTTCTAAATCCTCCCTTCGTGAATAAGTATATAAAATAGTTATACCTCGATGCAAATTTCATATCAGAAACTATCCTTAAGAGGTTAAGTCGAGGCTAGATTCTGAGACATCTGTATATGATAAAAAAAATTATATCAAGAGCCTCTAATAGTTAGGGCTAACTGACCCGGACACATAAAAAGAAGGTCAGGAAGTGGATAAAAAATAGGTGGAGAGGCCACCTAAACTGGGCCTTAAGGGCATCCCTAAAAAATCATCTCCCCTTCTCGGACATCTACTACTGTCTCAGTTGGCTTGTGGGCCCTAACGTCATACAGGGGCATGACCCGAACACCCTAGCTATCTTAATAATTATATGTTCTTTATACTTAGTAGGCTCTCAAGACTATCTTGTCCTCGAGGTACGCGTCCAACAAATGTCAAACACCCAACTGTTACCCACAATCAAGAATGGGATTCAACCTCAGGCTTCTCCACCTCCTTGCATCTCACTTCTCAGCTCGATTGTATAACCATTAGCTGCGATCTGGATGCACGGGAGCCTGTGATAAGAAAAAATATGGTCCAACCCCCGAACTTGAACTCAGTAGCCCAAGCTTATCTCTACCAATTTATCCATAGAGTAAGGTCAAGCTATATATTGAGGTCGATCATGTTCAATAATAACAATTACCTTGTCCTTATCTCATACCTTTTAGGAAAGTAATCCAACTCTGATTGTGACTCTCCATAACCTTTATCCTAATCCAAACTGCCAACCTACCACAAGTTCGATTAAACCTCAAATAGAATACTTTCAATATAACACAAACACCTTGCACAATAAGAATAAGGACTGTAGGTGGTTGGATCATTTTAGAACTCCATCACAAGTATCTATAAATACAAGACCAATGTTCATTATTCAAGTACGCTTTTACATAATTTTCAGTACATAACCTTATGCATAAATTCTCCCTCTAACTTAAGCATCGAAGGGGGCGACGATGTCATACCTCGATGCCTTTGTTTTAGGTATTGAAGATCAATTCGTGCGGTATCCAAGCATCCAAGATCTAGCAGGTGCAAGTTTATGGTAGCATCGAGTTGAATCGGTCACTTTCTCATATTTAATACTAATTTACGTACAATTCAGTTATCACAAATTTGAAGAATGATTGACGATTCATAAGCAAAATCTACTTTCATTTACCGCTCATCATTCATGTTTCCATAATATTTTTTTTTTGACTGGAACAAATTAGTAGTCAACCAAAAGAGTTAGAAATTAAGCCAGTCAAAAAAAGAAAAAAAATTGCAATATAATGGAACTAGCGGTGATTGGAAGATTGTAGTTTTATTTGATATTCCAATATGTCATCTTACAATCAACAAACCTTTTTTTATATGTTCTAAATAACAATGAAAAGAAAACTTATGACAAAAAAAAAGAAAAAAAAGGAAAACTAGGATTTCCATTTAAAAGGAGACAAATTCACTGTTCTACCAAAAACAATAAAATGCAAGAATGAAAATTCGATCTTTAATTGAATTGACTCCGTTTACGCCTAGAATATACTTTCCAATTTGCATCAATAGAGATGTGCTACTTCTCCTGGATTCATAGCTGTTGATCTTCATCTATGGCTGGGATGATTCCTTGAGTTGTTAACCGCCTCTCATCACACTGGGTATTCTCATTCAACTCTCTCTCTCTCTCTCTCTCCCTCTCTCTCTCTCTCCCCTTTGTGAATCTCTGAAAATCTGTCATCTTCTACTACACCTTTGGGTTTTCCGTTGAGATTTCTTGTGGAAATCACCGGCTGAATATTACAGTGGTGTGGTTGAGTCCCTAAACTTGTTTAATTGTGAGTTTCTTTGGGTAAATAGTAACTTTCTACAACAACATTAGTCATTTTAATGTTTGGTTCAAGTTGGTGGATCTTCTAGTGATCCTGGTAAAATCTATTTTATTTGTGTTGACACCCTAAAAATGCAGCCCAAGATTAAAGGTCCAAGAGGACAGGCCCAATTGGGAAGTCCAAGATAAAGGCCTAGTAAAAATCATTGATGAAGGTAATAGAAGCTCAGAAACAAGGAAACGCCATCGCCCAAGCTTGCAGAACGCACAGAGGCTGAGCGAATGAAGGGCCATGCGATTGCCCAGAGCAATGATTCCGTTATCGCCCAAACCTTCGAAGTCGTCCAGGGTGGAGCACATCTAAGGCATTATAGCCACCTAATCCAGTAGTTATGGCAGCAGTTTTTAAACGCATTCGACATGCCCCACAACTTAAAGATA
>CAIGRQ010100901.1:0-12392 GCA_903798375.1 Fraxinus sp. D2006-0159 | reverse complement strand
TTTCATATCTCTCATTAATTTTAGTAAGTAGAAACTAGCGTTTTAATTAACCCTAATTATTAAATAATCACAGATCAGCGCTTAAGATTTAATTTAATAACAGTTTTACACAATAGATAAATCGTGAACTCGATAACATAAACACCAATGGTTGCATTCAATCTATTTAAATATTTTTCTTAAGATTCAATAGCTTCTATCGCAGAAAATTATCAAATCCTAGTGCTTCACAAGTTAAAGGAATAAAACAATTACGGACTTGAAACTTAGCTGTAGATTGCAATACATGAGAAACGAATAGGCCTTTTTAGCAATCAAGCATGGCAACCATATAATTACCCGCAGAAGAATATTCAATACTAAAAATATAGATTAAACAATGAAACTAGATGGACCTCACAGTTATAATGTTTCTAAGGCTTCGGTATCCTTCGATCAAGAACCAAGAATTAGTTACACACGAAAAATCTAATAATAAAAGAGAGAAAAATAATCAGTAGGCATTCTCCTTTGTTCTGGACATCTTCTAAAGTTTATAAAGTGTAGAGAGATTCGTTTCCATAAGTGTTGTATTCAAATTAGGATACCATAAAATTTTCCTCGATTTAGCCTGGGCGGGCGCCAAGCAAAAAATGGGACGGCCGCCCCGGCTTAAAAATTGGCTTCTGTTATTGAAGTCTAGGGTCTGGCAGCCGCCTAGTTATAAAAATTTTACGAATTTTCCTTTAAGCCATTTTCTTCATTCTTTCTTCCATATCAATAAAATAAGGAGGGAAAAATATACCTTTCACTTTCCTATCAATAAACAAATTCTACTCTAATCATGACCTGAATCTATTCTTAGATCAAAATTGAATGATTAGTGTTGACCCTTTTTTGTATGGGTGACGTGGCTAGCACATTCTAGGTCCTCTCGTGTCCACGTAAGTTTTTAGTCTTGTACACTTGGACAAACCAAAAGTCACACGTTGTCTTCACCAAAGTGGCGGGAGGCGACCTCATACACTCTGATGGTCAAGTCAGTCAATGTATAAGAAAAGAGGTGTGGGATGTGCCAGAGATGTGAGCCACTAAGTATAGAAACGTTGAATTCAGGATGGTTTAAAAAAAAATGGAAAGAGAGCAAGGTTATAGTTTTAATGTATAAAGTTGAATTGCCTTCAAATAACATAATATCGGAGCTTTTATAATAGTAGAGAAAAAATGATAATCGTTGGATAAAGTGACACGTAGCCTCATCTTAATTACTAATGTATTTTCTTAAGTGTCACTCCATCAATCCTAGGCTAATAGTCATTTCAGGATTCTAAAAAATGACCACCCTAATGACCTTCAATATGTAGACTGACAATTTGACCTTAAAGTGCTGTTATAGTAAGTTGTTAGATCAATTAGTCATAGATGAATCATGTATCGAAGATCTCTTGAGATGATGTGAACTATAATATGCTATTTGTAAAAGTTTGAGGACGATGTCCTTGATTGAGGATGAGGTCTTTGAGAAAAGTTGGATGAAGTAGAGAAGAAGTCATTGCTTGAAAAAGAGGCTCTAAAAAGTGAAAACTTTGAGAAAAGTAAGATAAGGCAGAGCAAGGTCCTTGCTTGAGGATGAGGTTCCAAAATTTGAAAACTTTTTGAAAAGTTGGATGAAGTAGAGGTGGGGTCCTTTCTTAAGGATGGGGCTCTTGAAGAATTTTTTTGAGAAAACTTGGATTAGGCAAAGGGGAGGTTTTTACTTGAGAATGTGGCACTCTGAAAGTTGAAAACTTTGAACAAAGTTTGATGATGTAGAGGCGAGATCTTTGCTTGAGAACGAGGCTTTGAAAGGAAAACTTTGAGAAAAGCTGGATGAGGCAGAGACGATGTCATTGCTTCAAGACAAGGCTCGAAAGGTGAATACTTTGAGAAAAGTTGGATGAGTCAGAGACGAGATCCTTGCTCGAGGACGTCTGATGAGACATTCTTTGGTTTTGTACCAATTATTTGAAAGTTGTCGCTTATTTTCTAGCTAGGGTGTTGCTTATTCCCAAGGCATGGGCCTTACAGACCATTATCGCTAATCATGAAGGGTGATTATGGAGATTTAGGAAAACACATCTCTCAGCATTTGACACACACTACATTATCTTGTATGCCCAATGTTGATGGCATTTGGAGTAAATGGTGTGGATCTTATCTAAAGATGGACGATCAAGTCGCTTCTTTGTTTATCTAATAGCCTAGCTTCGTGTCTACCAATTATAAAAGGCCGACTACTTCATCTTGCAATACTTTTCACTTGCAACAAACTTTCAACGTGTATATAGTATTTTAAACTTTGCAACCTAAAGCTCACTGGTGAAAGTCACCGTCCATGTTCAAGTTAATCATCTATGGTGAGTGTTCAACCTTGGACCAACCCATTTAATGTTGCATCTTATAGTTTTCTTTTTTCTACTTATGATACAATGTTTAGAGAATCTCCTTGTAATTCTATTAAAACTATCGAACCGAGGGGTATACATAATGTTATAGAGTGGGATGAATTTAGGGAGCCCACTGTCATCACCTGAAAATCATTTGGAGATTACCTCAAGCACTTATTGACACTTATGAGAGATGGCAGTTCGGAGTATCCTTCAAATATGACAATTACTAAGATAGATAGGTGTAGAAGATCTTTAGGACCCAGACAACATTGAACTAATCGTGCTCGAGCTAGGTAAAAGGGTCAGTTATCTGAGGTTGAGGTGTATGGTCGTTAGCGACAAAATTTCAAGGGGTTCAGGCTACCCATACATTCATTCTTTATGTTAGTGCTTTAGCTTTATAGTTTGGTACCAACCTAACTCCCAATTCTTAGATTCAGTTAGTGGGGGTTATGGATGTTATGGAAGAAGGTTAACATCGGTGTGGATATTCCTTTCTCAATAGTCCCTTCAATTTATACACCGAAGACTTTGGTGGTGGGGATAAGTCAAGGGAATGGTGCTATATGACCTCAAATGAGGCTCATTCTCCTTTCGAGTGGGCATGCTATTGTCTATCAAGGATTGGAAGTGGAGTTAGTTCTGGGCTTTTGGACTGTGGGACTACATGAAGGATTGTCCCATTGCCCCTCTAATAGTACCCACTTCTTTTTCGATTGCAAGTGAGTCCTTGTCGAATTGATTTACATTATCTATTTCATGTTTCAGTATTTGACTTTATTGATGTACACAGGTTCATTGTTGAGGTGCAACATTATTGATGACCAATTCGACATTATTCGCGGCATCTATAGTTCAACTCAAAGAAGCGTAGTTATCCCAACTAACCGATAAAAAATTTCCTTTTGTTGACCATGGGCTGATGACTGGACTAGAGTAAGTTCGAACCATCCTTCATTCGTTAACACTTTTGTTGTGAGGCTTTTATACTTGTATTTTTTCCTTCTACAAGGATTTTGTTGAGAAGAGACCTTTAAGCCGGACTTTGTGACCATTAGGCAGAGCATTGTACTGTCAGCAATTGAAAGTCGAATCGACTGCCTATAAAAGGCAAAATGAGATATTGCTCCACCTGAGTAAGCGCCAATCTGTTGATAAGGAGGATCATGAGGATGAGGTGTCCTATATGGGACGTCGTCTTCTAGAATGACAATAGCTAAGCTGCTACTAACTCTGCCAACTCGTATTCCTTCTAAGGTGTTGATTGAACCAATAAGGTCTGTGTTTTGACTTGAGGATAGAGCAGAGCCCCCAGCTCTAACTGATGAGGTTTCGAGAAAAAGTAAACATCCCCAAAGTAGTTAGCCTTCGGGTACTTTTACAAAGCAAACAGACTTCTTGACGAGTAACTCAGAAGAGCTATCCTCGATGGTTCTAGAGATTCTCTTGTAGGAAATGGCCTCAGCTGCTCTGGTCCATCACAAGTATTTGACCAAGGAGTATAAAGACATATATCTTATTAAGAGGTAGTAGACCTCTTAAAGGCAAACAACGCTTGCCTAGCCCGAGCCTTAAGCTTCAGGATTGCAGCTTAAAGGGAGCTTAAAGACCTTATTACCAAGAATATTGATTTTGCGATGAGGTTGAAGGTCGTTCTTCATTATATGGATGTGGTGAATGTTGCGAGAACTGAAACAGAAAGGGCTAGGCTGAAGTGGGCTAAAACTGAGAGTAAGATGTTTGAGGCTAAGTCTGAGTTAGCCCAGGCGAAGAAAGAGTTGTTAAAATTCAAATGTAATGGATCCAGCCTCACTTATTTTGTAACCTTATATTAATGAAAGATCATGTATTTTCACCAAGTGTTGACAATTCTTCTGTTTATGAATGTTTACTTCATCGCCTTGATATGTAACTGCATCAATTCGATGTCGTTATTGCAAAGTAATGAACTCATAATTTGAAATTCCAAATCTTGTAATGACTGTAGATTTACCATAAGTGTTGATGCTTTAACCTTTGTAGACAAAAGTTAGCACTTGTTGATGCCCAGTGAAGTAGCACACCAGGTTGCCTTTCACTTTTCTTTATAAAGTAGACTTCCTTGCATGGGAAATGTACTTCCATGGAAATGGCTTCTCTCAAGTGTTTAATTCATCCATAGGAGGTAACATCTGCATAAGGGGATCTGAAATGGAGCCTCAAGTTGGGAAACCAATTCGTCGAGGCGCCCCACTTTCCTTACGATGTGGACTTCCTTGCATAAGGAATGCAATTTCATGGTAAGGCCTTTTTTCATATATTTGGTGCAACCGTGGGAGGCAACATCTGCATAAGGAGATTTAAAATGGGGCCTCATGTTGGGAAGCCAGTTCGTCGAGGTGCCTCGCTTCTCCTTTCGAAGTGGACTTCCTTACATGAGGGATGCATGCACTTCTATGGCAAGGACTTCTCCTAGGTGATTCGTACATTCGTGAGAAGTAACATATGCGTAAGGGGATTTGAAGCGGGGCCCTTACATAGCAAATATATTTTGTAATATAGTATGAACATGATAGAAAAATGACATTTTCATTAATCACAATAATCTTACAAGAGCTATGAAAAGTCATCCAATTAGGTTGATGAACCTTGCTTATTGATAATATTTCCTCTAAGGTGTTTAATATTCCATGGATGAAGCTGGGCCATTCCACCTAAGTCTTCAATTTAGCAACTGCTTGGCCTTAGTTCTCCTTTTATGCGATAGAGGCATTCCCAATTGGGGCCTAGTATGTCGACACAAGTCTTCTTTCACTGATAAGAGACGAGCTTTATTTGTGAGTCATCCATTTTTTCCTCAAGGAAGTCTAGTTGAAATCTCCTTAGTTCGTAGTTATATATTTTGTTGAAGTATAGATGGTGAGGTAAAGAAGGTCCTACTTCAACTGGGCTCTTGGCCTAAGCTATATAGGCCATGGAAAAATGAGTTTTCTTGGTGATTGTGAAGCTCATTGTGCGAATGGCCCATAGTATTTGTGGAGCTCGTCTACCCATACACCTTTAGAAACATCAGGTTTCTTTTTCAAGTTATGCTTTATGGTCTTGTTTATAGCTTCGACCTGACCATTTGACAAGAAGTGGTGAGGCATCGAGAAGTACTTCTTGATTCCTAACTCCTCGCATAGGTTTTTGACCTTTTTATTGTTGAACTGCTGCCCGTTGTTCGATACAATTGAATGAAGAGTCCCAAACCGACATATGCTATGTTTTCCATATAAACTTGGAAGTATTTTCTTCGGTTATCTTGGCCATTGGTTTGGTTTCTACCCACTTAATGAAGTAATCAATGGAAACAACCGTATAGCTCGCACTACCTCTTCCATTTGGTAGAGGGCATATGAGATCAATTTACTACTCAACGGCCAAGGGCTTGATACAACTGTCAGCTCTTAGGGTGGCTGCCTTTGGATGGTGGAGAAACGCTGACACTTGTAGCATTTTCTTATGAAACTAAGTACATCATTTTTTAAGGTAGGCCAGTAGTAACCTTGCCTAAGCATTTTGTATGCAAGAGTTGGTCTTCCAATGTGGCTGACGCATATACCTTCGTAGATCTTCTGGAGGACATAATTTACCTTTTCTTCTCATGTGCATTGAAGGAGATAGGAGAAGAAATCTCTCTTACAGAGCACTTAGTCTTGATTGACTTATGGTGCAATCCAATCATTTACAACGCTTCCAGTGACTTACAACCAAGGAGCATCGATCATTTTACAACGTTGAGCTTTCGGGGACCTTAACACGACCCATAATACGAAATGAATTTACAAGTGAATTCTTCTCTTCTTAATGAATAATAGATTCAAAGTTGAGAACAAAAAGAGAAGAAGACAAACACTTCGATAGATGGCAACAAATATGGCTCAAGTGTTGGATTTGAAAAACTTTGATATTTCCTAAGTTTGGAATGATCAAAAGTTTTTCAAGTATAAATCAATTTATGAGGATGAATAAATAATGAAGATCAATGATTTATCTCAATAAATGCTCACTTATTGCTATAGGAAAAGTCTTTATTGAATGCAAAGTGAGTTGGTATTTATAGGTGAAAAACCGTCAAAAACTCTGTCGTGCCGATGCGGTGTACCGGACTTCCACCACGTATCGAACGGTTAACTAGCCGTTTTGTCGAAAATAAATAGAACGGTTTGATTTTTGATTGTTGGCTGTAAAACCACCACACCGAACGTCCGGTAAGACTGTTTTACGCAGAAACGTCCTCGTTTTAATTTTTATCAAATGTAAGTATTCAAGGGACATTTTAAACATGATTTTTCAAGGTATTTGTTATATTTCAAAATTACATTTTTTGATTTTTATTTTTGAAAACATGAGAACGTCTTGACGAGCATGCTCGAATGTACTTCAACTTTTATCTTGAATCTTGTTGAGGCATCTTTTAGCGAGTATCTCAATGTCAATCCTCATAGCCCCGTTTGATAATTTTGTTTCGATGTCGATCGTTGCATGCAAATTTCTTGGCCTTGAACCTCATGTCTTCAATTTTATTGTTTTGCAATAATCACTATAGACACTCGAAATCCATTTGTTAGAAATAAACGCAATTTGTTTATGATAATCAAAACGAGACGTCAATCATAGGTCAACAATTTCTCCCTTTCTGATTATCATAAACACAATAGTTTGCAATGTACAAATTAAACAAATGATAAGGAATAAAATTGTAAACATATATTCCCCCTATCTATTTTGCTTATATTCTCCCTATTTAACATAATCATGCAAATCTAATCTCATTTGACATTCTTTCCCCTTTTGGCATAAGCAAAAAGTGCGGTAATAATAATAAAATAAAAACAGTTATAGAGAGCAGGAATGAATAAACGAAAATATTACATTACAATATATAATTCAAGTAGCCATTACAATACATAATCAAAACAGTCAACCATAGTCAAGCTAGTGATTTCAATTTAAGTAAAAATAAAGCTACTGTGTCGGAGGAGAAGACGGGTACGGGAATCGAGCAACTACATTGGCAAAGAAGGCGGTCAGCTGATCATGCATGTTGGCCCATTGGGCAAGGATCACATCCTGCTATGTCCATATATGACAAAGTTTCCCGCTCATCCCATCTACTGTCGTAGTAAGAGAATCAATCCACCTACTCAAGAGTGAAAACTGGTCCTTGAAAAGTCCTCGATTGGTAGGATACGGAGAACTCGACCGGGGAGTAGCGCGTGAAGTACCCGTGGCATGAGGTATGCCCTCGTCATTATCGTTGTTGTCGTCCTCCTCTTCTTCTTCAAATGGTATTATAGAAGGCCCCAAAGCCGGGTCAACCCCCTTTCTCATACACCCATTGGCCATTTTTCTTAATGATTTTCATACGTCTAAGAATAGTGGAACTAATAGTGTCGATAGGATGGGGTTTGATGAAGGCTTCATCGTGAAGAGAGATATCAAAGTGTTTAAAGATCTTAGTTAAAAGAATGTCGTAAGGAGGTGCCTTATATCTTGAAGAGTGTATGAGTTGCATAAGGCCTAATGCAATGGTCGGGAAATCAATTCGCCCACCGACAAGGAAATAATTGAGAATAAAAAGATCAAATTGTTCATCTTGTCCAGATACCCCTTCCTAGGTAGGATTACATTAGCAATAATATTTTGTAAAACTTTTCTTGGAAGAATAAGTCGGTTTGTAGAAATTTTTGTAATGTTTTCAAAGTCTTTACCCGTTACATGACGACAAGTGTCGATCGGGTTATAACCATCCACTTAAGGGTGGGCTTTGTGTACAAAAGTTTGAATGTCACACGGTTCAAATTCAAAAAGAGTGTGAATGAGAGGTTTTGAAATAATGATACGGACATTTTTAATGAAACAAGAAATATCACCTTGACGTGTAGGAAAAGTCATGTTTCCATAAAATTCCTTCATAAGTTGTGGATATGCATACTCTTCTAACTTGCAAACTGACACCCATCCCATATTCATGAAGTGTTCTTCTATTCTAAATGCGGGTGCATCGAAAGTAAAGGAAGGAAAATCTTCGTTTTTACCTAAAAAGATGGGCGACTTCTTGAAGGGGTTCGTTGGCGTCTCATGTTCGAGGTCCATTTCTTAGTCGGATGATGGAGATGGGGATCGACAAAAGGTTTGCTTGAGTCTCTTTCCTCAGCTTCGTGATGTCGACATTTCACCAAAAAAAATTTGGGGATTTTTGAAAAATTAGGGCTTTAGAGGGGGAAAGATTTTGAAGTTTTGGAATGTAATCCTTTGAATAAATGTTGGAAAACCTTACAAAGTGATAGATGTTTCCATAAAAGTTAGGATTTTGAGCAAAAATCGAAGTGGAAATTGGTGAGGAACTTTTAGGGCTCGATTTTTCGAAGAGAACGGGTTATTAGCTGAAAATGTGAGATTTGGAGTGTCAATTTTTGGTGGAAATTGACTTTTAGAGAGAGAAAACTTGATAGAAGTGATGATTATGGAGTATGAATTTGAGGATTGTAGGGAGGCGAGTAGAGTTGGAAAGGAAATAAAGAAGAAAGAAATTGAGAAATCGCGATTTTAAAATTGGAAAATGCTATACCGGACATCCTTAAAAAATGCAAAAACAATAAAAAAGTTCTATCATACCGACGTGATATACTGGATGTCCGATATATATATATATTTTAAGGAATATGTAATAGGATAGAGGAAGAGAAAATCTTGGAAAAGTTTAATTTTGAACACTGTTTGACTCGATAATACCCAAACTTTGTCTAATGAACGTGAAGTGATCGGGTGCAAGAGGTTTGGTGAAAATATCGGCCAATTGGTTTTCCATGTCAACAAATTCAAGTGAGATATCTCCATTTTGAACATGATATCTAAGAAAGTGATGTCTTATCTCAAGTGCTTAGTTCGAGAATGTAAAACGGGATTTTTAGATAAGTTTATGGCACTAGTATTGTCACACATGATGGGAACATGATCGTAAGATAGGTGAGAATCGCTAAGGGTTTGTTTTATCCATAGCACTTGTGTACAACAACTCGCAGCCGAGATATATTCGGCTTCGGCAGTAGACAAGGCCACAGAGTTTTGTTTTTTGCTAAACCATGAAACTAGGGCGAAGCCTAAAAGTGATAAGTGCCGCTAGTGCTTTTCCGATCAACTTGACAACCAGCCCAATCAACATCCGAGTAACTAAGTAAATCAAAGTGAGTTCATTTTGGATACCAAAGTCCCACTTAGATATCTAAAGATTCTTTTTACAGCTTTAAAGTGGGATTCTTCAGGATTTGATTGAAATCGAGCACATAAACATTCACTAAACATAATATCGGGTATACTTACGGTTAAAAAAAGAAGGAATCCGATCATACCTCGATACTTAGTGATGTCAACGGGAGTGCCTTGATCATCTTTGTTAAACATTACGAAAGTGCTCATCGAAGTATTCATCGGCTTAATGTCATTCATTTCAAACTTCTTTAACATGTCTAGTATGTACTTACTTTGATTTATGAATATGCCACCACTTGTTTGTTTAATTTGAAGTCTGAGAAAGAACTTGAGTTCTCCCATCATGCTCATTTCAAATTCCATGCTCATATTTTTCTAAAATTATTCGTAAAATTGAATATTTGTTGCCTCAAAAATAATGTCACCCATATAAATTTGAACAATAAGCTTTTTTGCTTTTGGATTTTAATAAAAAGAGCAGTATCCACTTTTCTAATAGAAAAACCATTTGAAAGTAGAAATTTGCTCAAACGTTCATACCAAACTCTAGGAGCTTTTTTTAGTTCGTAAAAACTTTTCTAAGTTTAAAAACATGGTTAAGAAACTTATGATTTGCAAAATCGGGTGGTTATTCGACGAAAACTTCTTCTTGATGAATCCATTCAGAAATGCACTTTTAACATCCATTTGATAAAGAGTAAAGTTTTTATGATAAGCAAATGTAAGAAGCATGCGAATGGATTCTAACCTAGCAACCAGTACAAATGTTTCTTCATAATCAATGCCTTTTTCTTGATTGTAACTTTGGGCCACTAATCTAGCTTTGTTACGCACAATAATACCATTTTCCTCTCGTTTGTTTCTAAAACCCCATTTAGTACCAATAATGGGTTGATTGGTTGGTCTAGATCCCAAACATGGTTTCTTTTGAATTGATTTAGTTCTTCTTGCATAGCTAGACTCCAAAATTCATCAAACTCGACCTCTTTGAAGTTTTTCGGTTCAATTTGTGCAATGAATGCACAACTACTNCCAATAATGGGTTGATTGGTTGGTCTAGATCCCAAACATGGTTTCTTTTGAATTGATTTAGTTCTTCTTGCATAGCTAGAATTCAAAACTCATCAAACTCAGCTTCTTTAAAATTTCTGGGTTCAATTTGTGAGATGAATGCACAACTACTAAGATGATTTCTAAGAGAAGTTTTAGTAGTGATACCTTTTGATGGATCGTCGATTATTAACTCCTTTGGATGAGAGGAAACAAATTTCCATTCCTTTGGCAAAGTGGGATCGCTTTGAGTCTCAATTGGCATTTCTTCACTTTCTTGGTTGTTGGGCTCCTTTTATTGTTCTTCATTTGAAACTCCTTTGTTTTGGTCTTGAATACTCATTTGTTCGAAAGGAGTTTCCAAACCTACATTATCATCAATACCTTTCTCTCGATCAAGAAGGTTAGTCTCATCAAAAGTGACATGCATAGATTCTTCAACGACTAGGTACTTTTGTAGAAAACTCGGTAAGCCTTACTAGTCGATGAATATCCTAGAAAAATTCCAACATCGGATTTAGAGTCAAATTTTCCCAAATTGTCCTTTGTGTTTAAAATGAAACATTTGCAACTGAAAACTTTAAAGTAGCTAATGTTGAGAATTCTATTTTTCCAAAGCTCGTAAGGAGTTTTAGTTTTCTTATGACTTACCAAGACTCTATTTATAATGTAGCATGTGGTGTTAACGGCTTCGGCCCAAAAGTACTTAGGTAAGTCATTTTCATTTGACATGGTCCTAGCCATTTCTTGTAATGTACGATTCTTCCTTTTTACTACATCATTTTGTTGAGAAGTTCTAGGAGCCGAAAAATTATGTTTATATCCATTTTCGTTACAATAATTATCAAAAGCAAGATTGTCAAACTCCCTACCATGGTCACTTCTAATGGTTGTAATAGTGTAGCCTGTTTTATTTTCAACCTTTTGCAAAAATGTTTGAAAGCCTTTAGGGCTTCATCTTTTACATTTAAAATATGACCCATGTAAATCTTGAAAAATCATCAACAATAACGAAGCCATAGTGTTTACCACCTAAGCCAGCCGTTCTTGACGGTCCAAAGAGATTCATGTGGAGAAGTTGTAACAGCTTTGTGGTAGAAGAAATATCTTTTGGTTTGAAAGAGCTTCTAACTTGCTTTTCGAATTGACATGCATCACAAATTTTATCTTTTTCAAATTTCAAATTCGGCAATCCTTTCACAAAAAAGTTTTTGGAAATTTTTGAAATAAGATCCGTGTTAACATATCCTAGCCTTCTATGCCAAAGCCATGTTTCATCCTTTAATCCGAGTAAACAATATTCATTATTTTCATATTCAATATTTATGATATAGGCATTTTTATTTCGGCTTCCTATGAAAATTATCTCTTTTGATGTAGCATCCTCAATTAGGCATTTGGAAGAATCGAATCTTATATTGTAGCCTTTATCACATAATTGACTAATACTTGACAAATTATGCTTGATGTTATCAACTAATAGAACATTTTCAATAGATGGGGACGAGTGATTACCAATGTTGCTAATTCCAATAATTTTTCCCTTTGCATTGTCTCCGAAAGTTACAGGACCTCAATCCTTCCTTTTAGTTTGATAGAAGTGATCGAACATTGAACATCCACTATCCAAAAACCATTTTGCTCTTGATTTTCTTCGATACCTACAAGTATAGTTTAATTTTTAATTTTTGGTACCCA
>CAIGRQ010100894.1:0-10687 GCA_903798375.1 Fraxinus sp. D2006-0159 | reverse complement strand
ATGCCATTTGTGACATTTGATTCTAGCAAATTGGGGCAATGATGAAAAATGGGCCTAGCCCAATTTTGTTGGAACAGATAAATTACCATTGCCCGATAACTTAAAGAAATTGGCCCAAACACCCCAGCCCAAAATTCTAGACACATTAGAGCTGCTCTGGTCCGTGACTACAAGGGCTGAATTGTGGGCTTATTATTTGGGCCATTACTTAGGCCATTATAAAGTTGTTGGAGAGTCCATTATTTGATATAATTCCATTTTCTCTCATTCTCGTTTTGACTGGAAGTTTTCTGGCGATTTTTCTTCTTGAGTTCTTCGTGATTCTCTTCTCCTATTCTTTGTGAATCTTGAGTGGATTTTAATTTGTGGTTTTAATCCTTGATCTTTGTGATTAGTGACCTTAGTCGTTGTGCGTGAGAATGAGTGGGCTGTCCGGTTTGGCCGTGAGTAACCGGTGTTGTTTTAGACTATGAATTTGGAGTAGTTTGTGGCTATTGCTTTGAACAGAAGGGTACAATGTCTATGTGAATATTCTGAGCCCTTAAATGCAATGAGAATATGTTTCTTGGCTGCGAGATGTGTTATGTAATAGTTGGTGTTTTGACTTCCGTTGTGCAATTAGCCTTACAAAGCATTTATTGATTTCATATCTATATGACATGACAATAACGTAGTATATATTAGATGCCGATGTACGTACCAAATGTAACACTCTTCAATGCACAATACAATTTCAAGAAATGTGGCAAAAACCACGTTATATAATCTATCATTTATCATTACATGTGACATAACATTGTATCGAAATGTGACTGACAGGTGTAACAAAATGTTATATATACATCCTGTAATTGTTTGAAAATCACATAAGAACATATCATGATTCACAACATCCCATCTTTTAAAAATTACATGACATGCCCTAATTGATATAGGATACACAATATAATAGAAAAATAAGAACTATATAGTACGCGTAACAACAACAACAACACGCACACGCACACGCGCGCGCGCACACACAAATATATATATGATTAGAAGTTACAAGTTATATTACAGCAAATCAACATCTTACGGTACGTTGCGTAATGTTCCAAAATCAAAACTAACTTATGACTATAATTCTATTTTATATCATCCCATACCGCATGTTATATTGTATTAGTGCTGAAATGTAGTTTAATCTACCTAACCATTTTTTATTAAATTATTTCTGTCAATCATGTTTTGTAACAAATTATTTTTGTGTGAATTTACAATCCAACATGAGTTTTCTTTAGTTAGTATCATAAAATGGATGAAAATAGAGATTTCAAAATAATCAAAAAGGATTTTGGAATAATACCACAAAATACACAATACAATGATCAAATGAGTATCCCGAGTTGATTTTTGTTTTCTAAAAAAAAAAAAGGAAAAAATTTGAATTCTGTCACTTTTAGTCCAATTGTTTTTATATAATTTTTATTATTATTATTTTAGGAGCTATTTAAAGTATGCTTGTTGATTGCAATCAGTTACCTAAATTTAGGTTAATTAGGTCATCCGTAATTTATTAGTATAGAATGTAGTATTTTAGGAATAAAATAATTGTTTTTGTATATTTTTGGAATTATCATTTTATACTGGGTTACATGTGAAAATTTCCATTTTTATTAGAGCAATGGAGCACCCTTAGGCTTAACAAAAATTCTCGTCGTTTACTGATCCGAACAATGATAGGCTTATTCGGTAATGAGGCCTACATATCAATTTAATGTGGCACTACAAGTTATTGAACAATAAGGTGAACTTGATTAAGTCCCTCTTTGGTAGTGATTAATTTATATAGAATTTAATTTAATTTAAATTTAAATTAACAATTAATTTAATAATATATTTTATGGAGTTCACAATGGCTAAATATTTATAAGCCGATAAAAACTTATTTTGCTTTAGTATTGATTTAATATATTTGATTTTAGTCACTGAACAATGGCTAAATATTTATAAGCCGATAAAAACTTATTTTGCTTTAGTATTGATTTAATATATTTGATAAAATCAACCATCATACATGGATAATATTTTCAAACCTCAACATTAAGTTAGATAATGGGTAGAGGTAATTACAAAAATACCCTTAAAATTATGGGTGTTTTGAAAAATCATATGAAAAGTTTTTAAAATTTTTTAGAAAGTAAAAAATACTATGTAAAATAAAAAAGTGACACAATGTCACTTTTTTACTTTTTTAAAAAAGCGACACAAACTCAAAAAAAGTGACAAAACTAAAATAAAAAGTGGCATACCAAAATAGCATCATTCATTTGTGCAGCACCAATAATCATGTTCTTAAAATAAACACCACGTTCAGACCAATCTACATCCTGGTTATGTAAAAAAAAATGACAATGAAAAAGTGATCTACTGTCACTTTTAAAGTCAAGTGTCACTTTTTTATTAAAAAAATGACATACAATGCCACTTTTATTAAAAATTGATATTTGTCAATAAAAAAGTGATAGAAATCAAGAAAGTTCCTGAAAAAAGTTGTAAACACAAAAAAAAAAAAAAAAAAAGGTTATCCCCACCAAATTGACATTGTGTTTGTCACTAAAAAAAGTGACATTCTGTCACTTTTTATTATAATGTGATATACAACTTTTATTAAAAATGATGTTTGTTATTAAAAAAAGAGATATAAATTTTAAGAAAATGACAAAAAAAAAGTGACATACATTAAAGAAAAAAAGAGACAAAAATTCAAAAAAAGTGACAAAACGTTAAAAAAGTGACAGATTTTTAAANTGAAAAATTATAAAAAAAGTGACAAACGCTCAAAAGTGGCGAAATTCAAAAACAATGTTATTGCCAAAAATGTGATATACAACTTTTATTAAAAATGATGTTTGTCATTCAAAAAGGTGATATAAATGTTAAGAAAGTAACAGGAAAAAAATGACATACATTAAAGAAAAAAGTGAGAAAAATTCAAAAATAGTAACAAACATTAAAAAAGTGACACACACATAATAGGATATATCCCAATCCCAATGCAATCAACCAACCCAATACAAAACAACATATATAATCCTCTGCCCCCTAGCACAAACCCAATTCTTCACTTCCCCTATTCTTTTTCCTCACCCAAGTCAAGTTTCACACTAACAATTCTTTCATCTTCCATGTCGTAGATGCAAACACAATTGCATTCAACATCATTTCTTTCTATAGTTCCTCATAAGCTTCAAGCACACCAACAAGAACAAGCAATGCTTACAACAGTTACCAAGGCGATTTACAATCTAGTTATGTAAATTATAGAATTACTAAAGACGTAAAACGAACACTTCGAGTATTATTAAGTTCAAGAAGGTGGAGGAGAGAAATAATCATTTACAGCAACAACATTGCTTTCCTTCTATTACTTTTGTTTACACAAAACAAAAGGCAACTTGGAGGCTATGAAATTTTTTAAAAGGCATAACATCACATACGAAATATGAAAACCAGAAAGTCAATTTTCCAGCAAGGGACCAAAATTAAAACGTATACACGAGAGGGGAAATTGAATTGACACTCCTCTCCTACAATTATGCTACCTTGGGTTTGTAAGATTTCGAAGAAATTTTGTTCTTCTTCTTTAAAGATGGTTCTTCATTCAATCCACTTTTCTCCGGCCACTGTAGCAACAAGAGTCGGAGTCGGCATCGAAATTGAAGTGAGTAAGTCGGAATCAGACTCAAATTTCTGGATTTTGATTGGAACATCGAAAACGGTAGGAAATGGAGATTTCAGATCATGGTTTCTCGGGGCTGGGGAAATTGCCTGTGGAGTGGGAGCCTTTTTAGGGAGGAGGAGTGGGTTTCTATCAGGTTACTTTAGGTTAGAGCTTTAGTTAATAGTTTAGGATATGGCGTAATTATTACTTGATTAAAATATTTAAAATATTTAATTAGTTTAAAAGGTATTAATCAAAACACTTATTTTTATAGGGCACAGGGCCTAATTTCCTCTTAAAAAATTTGCACCGGTAGAGTCAACTAGGGCGATCGTCGGGCCTCGCCTAGAGGCTCCGCTAGTGGTAACTTGCTGAACAATGTTGTATATACATGAGTTTCTTTGATCTGACTTTTTTTTTGGAATTAATGGTTTAATATTAAATTTGTAAATTGAAAAAGTTTTCAATATGTGCGACGATTGGATGCGAATTTCCAAGTGCAAAAGGTGTATAATACAGAGTTACAACATTTTGATAAGGTGCAATCTAGACTATCAAACATGAAATGATGCGATCTAATGGTTGAAATGCATTTTTTCAAAAGATGCGACAATCCGAAAATACACGACATTCTATAAATAGAACCCTCCTACCTCCATTTATCAATTCCATGTAATGATTTATAATTCTTTCCTTCTCGAAATATGTTAAAATAATTTTCTAATAATTTTTGAGTTTTGTGTTTGATATTTAATATTCAATATTTGGAACATTGCTTGAAATTATATTCACTTGTGCTATATTAATTTTCGAAAAAATGTTATATTTTGAGAGATAAACGTTCCTTTGATCATGTTAGCACTAGTGCGTGAGTGAAATCTGTCTTAAGAAAATTTGCATTCGCACATTTCGTTTCATTTCATCTTCTAATTGTTGCATTTTCCTAATTGTCATTGTATTACTTATTTTTTTATGCAAATATCTTGATTTCTATAAGTCAAAATACTATTCAATAATTCAATGTCAATAGGAAATAAAATATTCATGCATGTATTTTAGTAAACCGAATATAATTATACACCAATTTATTCAACCTCATCACCCAAACAATGGGGACAGTTTTATACATTAGAAAAAGCACACGACATTAACTGAAGAAAATAACATAGACTACATGGTGATATCACAACAAACACTAATAAGGCTCATAGGGAGTACCAACTAAGTAGAGATCTTCTTTTCTTGATGCAGTCATCCCGCTGTTCTCAATCATGTTTAAATTATCTGGATTGATTCCTTCTGGGAATTTCCAGTCGAAGTTATAGAGAAGTTGAGCTAAAGGAAGCTCAACGCCAGTTAAACCAAATGTCAATCCTGGACATATTCTTCTTCCTGCCCCAAATGGAAGATATTCAAAGTGATTTCCTGTCAAATCAATAGGGTTGTTTTCAAATCGCTCTGGTTCGTAACTTTCTGGATTAGTCCAATACTTAGGGTCTCTTCCGATTTCCCACGTGTTCACGAAGACTTTTGCATTGGCAGGTATAAAATATCCATTGACTTTACAATCTTCTCTACAAGCTCTTGGGATGAGAGGAAGGGGAGAATGCAATCTAAGAGTTTCTTTTATTACCAACTTTAAGTACTTCAAGTTTTGAGTATCAGTGGTTTTCTGTTCGTTGAAGGTTTCTCGAACTTCAGCTTGTGCTTTGGCCATCACACGAGGATTTCTCATGAGTTCAGTCATAGTCCAATTTATTGTCGATGATGATGATTCTGTACCAGCGGAGAACATTTCCTACATATAACAAATCCACTAATCATTTTAATAAAATATTCACTATAAAAACAAGAAGAACCTCAATAAATTATCATGTAAAAAGTTAAATAAATAAATATATCATCTTTCTCAGTTTAGGCTTTTACATGAGACCGATGGTTCGATGTAAAAATACTTACAGAAATAACAGCTTTGATGTTGTCATTGTCAATTGGAAACTGGAGTTCACCACTTTCTTTTACTCGTAGAAAGACATCAACTAAATCTTCGTTGCCAAACTCTCCATTTCCCCTTCTTTTTGAGTCTCCAGCTTGATTTAAGTCCCCATTTCCGCTCGCCATTTTTGTCAAATTTTCTTTGTGTTCATCAATGATGCCATCCAGAATCTCGTCAAGCTTGCGACGCATTGCCAACAACTTTAGCCTATTCCAACTGAGGGTTTTAAGAATCTTCGAAGAAGGAAACAGATCGGCAAGATCAAAGCCTCCGGATAAAGCTAAAGCTTTCCTCATTATTTTTATCAGCGTTTCTTTATCCCTGCATACCTTACCAAACGCTGCTCTACAAGTGGTGGCACTCATAGTCGAGATAATCTTTTCTGTGAGATTTATTGGTCTTCCGGCAGATGATCTAATAGATTTAACGAGATTAAGTACCTCGTCGTTCCTAAGTGATCCAAATGATTTGACCTGCTTGGCACTTAAGAGTTCTAAGATGCATATTCTACGCATCTGTCTCCAGTAATCATCGTATGGACTAAATGAAATGGCAGTATGGTTATAGGAAATAATTTCAAGAGCTAGAGTTTCTGACCTAGCCGCAAAGGTAGGATCTTGAGTTTTCAATACCTCTTTTGCGATTTCGGCTGAAGATACAACAATTGTTGAAGTTTCACCAAGCTTCAAGTGCATTAATGGTCCATGTTTTTTGGCTAAGTCTCTGAAAGAACGATGTGGAAGTGAACTTACAAGGTGCATGTGTCCAATTATAGGCAATTTTTTGGGACCCGGTGGCAGTTTTTCTAGTTTATTATCAGCTTTTGATTTCTTCCATTTGAGAAGACACAGAAAGACGAAGGATAAAAAGAGAGCAAAAGTAGTAAAGCTAAAAGGGAAGTGGAGATCCATTAGTGTAAAAGAGCGAAAGCTTTTAAGGCTCAATGCTTCGAAACACATACAAATACACGTATTTATACATGCATTAGAAGCTTGGATAGAAAAGTATTTAGTTTGAAAATTCAGATTAAATTAATTGTTAAAGTTAGACTTTCAAGTTTCAAGACCAAAAAATAAATTAGTTTGATGAAAGTGAGCATGCAAATTTAGATCAATCGTGGTTTGTGTACAAGTAGGGGTTATAACACACATTTTTGGGGTGGGTGGGTGGGTAATTTTTCTTACTTTTTTATTGAGGTGGGTCCTCATGTGAGAGGCTGTAGGAACCCCGACCCCTCTACATTTGGCTTAATTCAAATTTAGATACCCACAAGAAACTTGTGATGAGGTGATGCAGTACGACCCTACAAAAAAAAGGGGGTTGAGTCTTATTATCTTTTAATTATTTTCTTGCACTTTAAGTCATTAGGGACCATTTAGCCTTTAATTATGTATTAAAGCTTTTAGTTTTTAACAATATCTTTTAATTTTAGTCATTATCTACATTTTAGTTATTATCTAGATTTTAGTCTTATTTTGATGTTAGCTATTGGTTTAAAGGATTGTAAGTTTTAATAGTAGTTATTTTTTTTTTAATTGTAACAAATTTTTTTCTCAATATTCTCTCCTTTTTTACATTCGTGAGCAAACTAACAAGTTTGAGTTTTCATGTCACACTTTGTTTCTTCATAACTTTGATATTCTTTGCAAAGAATCAACGAATATCCAATTCCTAAATTTATGGTATTCTTCATGAATCAACGTATTTTTTTTGCTCGTTCTTCGATCACGTTTATTTCACATATAGGTTCTTTCTTGATAAAGATGAATTCTTGTTCGTGAAATCTAATGCCAAAAGTTCTTTTTAGGGATGAAACCCTTTTTACTTCTTTCGAATATTTAGAAGGTGGAAGATGATTGGATTTCAATTATGATGGTCCCCCAATGTTCGACAAAGAAATTTGAAAAAAAAAAATTGCGGATTTAGATATCATAATTACGAAGGTCCATCGATTTTTGATGAGACAACTGGTGTCGAGATTCTCAACGAGTCATCAAAGAAATTCCAAGTAAATTCTCAAGGCATTCAATTCCTACATACAACGATGGAAACTTCAAGCGTCAACTATGGTTCATTACACGAAAACTCTTGATCTAAGGTTGTACAAAGCTGCTTTAGAAACAAAACCTCTTTTTGGACTTTTGGAAGAGTAATGCTATTCATCCCCACTGGGATTACAAACACAGTCTAGGTGGCGTTAATGTGTCATTAAATGATAGGTGAAATTAAATAAGTCATTTAATTTCATCTTTCTTTTAACCTATCATTTAGATCCATCTAAACCGTGTTTGCATCCTCATTGGAGATGAATAACATTACTCCTTTTGGAAATAGTAGCAACAATTTCAAGAAAGCTTCTTGCGAGATTTTCGAGCAAGAGGCTACACATCATTTTGGAAATTTTAAATCTTCGACTAAAAACCGTATCTTTGTCTCGTGGTGGAAAGCTTAAAAGTGTTGGTGACACAGAACATGTCAAGTTATTGTATTATTTTCCTCCATTTTAAAATTTAGAGAGTATCTATAAATTTTAAAAATAAATAAACTAAATACTCCAACAGTCTATATCTCTTTAACACTTAATTTTATTATTCGCAATATATATTTATTATCTTCATATCTATTATTTTCACCGATCCAACTTATTGTATTATTTTCCTCCAATTTCTTTGTATATACTATTTAATCATGTCAATAAATGGAGCATTGATAATTGGATTTTTTTTTTGCACTTTCTATTTTAAAATGTTAATTTGAAGACTCTCTTGGATCATAATTTTTAAGACCGACTCTTTAAAAATGAAATTAAAATGGAGAACGTTTCATTTTTAAAGAGTATTTTAGAGATACTCCTAAAGATTTAAGATGAGCCTTGGGAGGCCTATCAGTCTATGGACCCAAATATTAGTCAAAGTTGCCACCAGTTCCCTTTTCGACAACTGGTCGTTAGTCAAATGTTTTTTTACTAATACCAGAGTTCAGCCTATGGACCCAAATATTGGTCAAAGTTGCCACCAATTCCCTTTTCGACAACTGGTCATTAGTCTGATCTTTCTCTCTTTTAAAATTAATTATTAGTATCAGATAATTGTTTGAAATATTTTTTACTAATACCAGAGTTCATAAAAAAAATGAAAGTAAAAATCGTTTAAAACTAGCATGCATATACATTGATTTTGTTGGTGAAATAACTATTACCTTACGCTTTGTTCTATAATTGGAGAATCAATCCCCCATTAGAAGCGATCACTTGACGTGGCATGAGAGAAAATTATCATGTCAAGTTTATCTCTAGATTTTAAAAATAAAAATGTAATGGATCCAACATTTCTTTGTCAAGGACATCACAATCAATTGGGTAAGGCTTGAAATACTAAGAGGTTAATTTATCCTCAAATTTGAATCAGTAAAAGGCATGATTTTGAATTAGACACCATAACTATTATGATTAATTTAATTCTATAATTTACAATAAAAGCGTTGATTACGATTAATGAGTTTTTATCCAGTATTATCAAGCACGGTCTAATGTTGTGAAATATGCAACCGTGTGTCAAAAACACACATAACAATCTTGGAAGTAAATCCCCCCGTTTGGTAAGAACTATAACTCATCAATCACATATTTTAATGGGATCTATAAATATTATCCAATCATTACAACAAATTTTACTTTTAAGGACGAAATACTTTATCCACCACTCGTTTATATCATTTATAAATTAAATTTTTTAAAAGATTTTCCTAACCGAGGCTATTTTGACATTGATAGCACGTTAGAAAGGTCATACAACTTGGCAACAGAAATGATGAGGATCAAAGAAGCGATAAGGAGATTGAAAATTTTTGGAGTGATAAGTTTGTCAAATACAAACCAAAGGCTAAATACAAAGTTGTTAATTTGTTATTTGATAGTTGTTATCTATTTTTTGGACAGCAACGAGTTATAGATAATTGTTGAACTTATTTTATTATAAATAAGAATAAATATGTGCTAGGTGTTCATAATCTATGTTTATCAGTCAATAATATTATAATCAAATATTTTATTCATTTTTAAAGTCTTCTCATACTTTCTTCTAGCACTGCCTTGATCTTGCCACTACAATAATTTATTTATTTATTGGTTTGACAAGTTTGCCATTTGTAGTCGTCATTGCCATATTTAGATTCAACACGTGCTATTCATTCATAATTGTCACTCATGTCCCTAATCTTTTAACACTGTGCACAACATATCCACTTAATGGAAAACGTCAATTTAGTTGTTAAATGGTCACGCAACGTTAACAAAAAGAGTAAAATGATCCAAAAAAAAGAATAGAGGAAGAAGAAGAAGAAAGTAATATTTAGTTTAATTTGAATAGTCACCATTTGGTGTTTGGAACAAAGTAAATTGTTTTTGAACAATTTTACGTTTTCAATTAGACATCACGTGCATGTCGTATGGACATTTAATGTCTAGATTAGAAATTTTTGGTTAGATGGAAAATCACGCACACAATCTTAAAAGGTTAGGTACTTGTATGTCAGAAATGAAAGGTTGAGAAATATAACTACTACGTTTATAAAAAGTTGAGGGCCCCATAAGGAAATTACCTTTTTTAAAATTATTGTTTTTTCAAAACTTCATTTTCATTGAACAACTAGATATATTTAAACAACTAGAGTTTTTATTTAAAAATGTATTTGGGATTGTTTGATAAATATCTTGATAAAAGTAATAGAAATTTGTGATTAAAAAGTTGATAAATTGATCATTTTTTTCCCTTTGTCCAATCAAACACTGCCAACTGTATTTCTAAACGATCTATCAGTGCTTTAATTTGTAGATGTAGCATTATCCTAAAATTAGTTATTAACTCTGACCTCAGATTTTTAGTAACTTTTTAAGTTATTTCCAAACAAGCAATTTATTTCAAAGTTCTTCGTATCTCGTCCCGCTACAGGCTTGAATAGCAAAGCAAAAGAAAAAAAAAAAAAAA
>CAIGRQ010100866.1:0-17078 GCA_903798375.1 Fraxinus sp. D2006-0159 | reverse complement strand
TAATTTATTGAGATGTCTCAATTTTTAACATTTCAGATACTTGAACATCTTATGGAATTTTACATTTTGTTATGTCTATAGACTTCCCAAAAGTATACAACTCCTAATGGGACCATCTTTCTCATATGCTCTATTTTCTTTTGGAGAATTTTTGTCTTAAAATCGAAAATCAAGCTTCAGACATGTCATAAATTTATCAAATATAATATTAACAATTATCCTTCCAGAACGTCAATTCGAGTTGGAGCACTTAGCCCCCGTTTTGTACGAATTAAAATTCAGATTTTAATCTAAATCAAAGTCAAAAATTAATTTTAACCATATTTTATGGGCCCCACAACTTTTCAACCTCCCATTTCATCAATTTTTATCAAAATCTTCTAAATGTTTGATTTTAATCCCCACCGGACAAGGGCTTAAAATTGGTGTGTGAGATATTTTTGATTTGTTTAATTAGTAAATGCATATAAGTGAATCATCGTTTGGATTTATAATTTGACTTGTCTTTTGGGAGGATTTGAATAATATACTGATGCATTATGTACATAAATCTTCAGCTTCTTAATTTTTCTCTAATGCTGAGAGAATTATCCAATTAAATTGACAATAAGCAAATCGTGTTATAAATCATCACCCTTTAGAGTTTAAGATAATTCATGAGGGTTCAAAATAGACATGCATTCTCAACATTCTTTAATGTCTATCAGAGTGCATTGTGGTGGGTTGATTGTATAAGTATTGCACTATTAAAATAATTAGGCCAAATATAGGGGGAAAACTTTGATATTGGCATGATGTTGATAGCTTTCCCTAGATAGAGCTGAAAACACTTTGTTCTCAAGAGTAATGATTTAAAAATTAATTAAAAATATTTAAGAAATAATGTTTTTAAACCATTTATCATCATCTCAACTAATAATTATTAAAATGTTGAGATTTAGTCTTACTAACGTTAACAAGACACACTGACTTAATCGTATAATCTACAAATTATGTTCTTAATTTAAATTTGAGCATTAATTTCGTGAAATTCAAGTTGCAAACATCATACAAATATCTAGTGGATGTATCATATCTATTAAATATAAATAATATCTAGAAGGTTAATGTGGAGGGTGGTGGGGCTCCATTTATTACCTTAATAAATTTTCAGAAATATAGGGAATCAAGTCCATATTTTAGCTAGTGATGATTAAATGCCAATTTTGAATAAAGAGAACAAACATCACATAAGAATTTATTGGATTGAAAAATCTTCTATTTATTTATTGAATGTCTATTGAATTCTCATTTTCATATCATTTTTGATCCAATGATGATCTAGCTAGTCATGCCAAGCAATAATACATTCAATACTTGAATCTGGTTCAATATAATATTTATTTCAATTGTACCACGCATTTTAGAAATTTAGTATGTTTCTCTTTAATTTAATAGATAATAAATCATAATCAATATATAGTAATATTAATTCTGTCACATAATGCAGTATTGACTCATCTAGAGTATCAAAACAATATTATTCACAAGCAATAAAACAATATTCTTAAAAAATATTGATACATTTAAATTAATCATAACATTCTTTTAGAATATTAATACGGACAAGAAAATTATGATTAATTTATGCTTTTTAGGAAAACACTATAGTATTTTTAAAAAATATTAATGTGTATTAATTTTGCTTTTTCTAGAGCAATATGTCAATATTCTTTTAAAATATTAAAATTGTAATGTTATACTCTTCGAGAATAGTCTTTCTGGAACATTTATGTAAGATGAGTTATGTTTTTTCTAGAACATTGAGACCATATTCATTTAGTACAAATACAATTTCTATTTATGCTTCTTCAGAAGCACTTTAACTAGTCTAAAACTTCACGAATATAATATATAATAGAACTAAAAGAATTTTAAAGAATTCACCTACTTGATTTTGAAAGATTTAAAAAATCTTGAATAGTTGACAAATCTCATATTCTTCAAGATGTAAATTTGAAATTTTTAATAGTACTTAGAAATTTGCTACTATTCACATGTTTATTTCTCATAAATAAATCGTTAGATTATGATATTATTCGCTGGATTTGAAGAACAATTAGTTGTGAACATTCGGTCCAAATTTCATTATGATCGGATCACAAAGCATTGAGATATCACTATTTGATCATAGCTATTGCAGCCTTGTAGGTTGTCTAGATTCTGCGATTTTCTGCATTATTGATTTCAAATTTTCTCTCTATATGCTAATTAGAATATTTGATGATATATCTTAAATCACTTTAGTATATCAATGTTTATTCTTATTCAAGAATAATAATATTATATTCTTTGAAAATATTTGAACATAGAATGCCATGCTCGTTATGAGCCATAATTAATATTCTTCAGGAATATTAACAAAATAGAAAGTTACTTTTCTTCAAAAATTACAACTCAAGATTAAGTTATTTAATTTATACTTATTTAGGAATACCAAAATCATTTAACATTTGCTCTTTAGAAATAATTGCATAATATTGTTATTAAACTTTAAAAACATCCTTCTAGAATATTTATAGATTCGTGAAGTTGTGATTCTATTAGAATAAAAAACTTATTTTTATAAAATGTTCATAAAGATTGTATCTTGGATCGTATTATTTTCTTCGAGATATGTACTATTTTTGGAGCACGAAAAGATATTATTATTATTATCATTTTTTAAACATGCTATTATTGTTTTTTCAAGAGCAATGAATCAATATTCTTCTGAAATATTAAAAGTACAATGTCATCAAGAATATCGATATGAAGTTCTTCTAAAATATGATATGCATAAATATTATACATTTTCAAAACTAACAGTATTACTATTAGATATTGTTATATATGAATTCGTAACTCTTCAAGAGCAACAAATTAATACAAATGTGATATTCCCTTTCAAGCAATGGTACAATATTCTTTTTAAATATTGATTTAGATACAAATATCATATTCTATTTCAAGTAATGCTACAATATTCTTTTGAAATATTATTAGATATTATTTAGTATGAATTTGTGTTTCTTCATAAACAACAAAATAATACATATAACATATTATTTTTCAAACAAAGCTACAACATTCTTTTGAAATATTGATTTAGATTATTTATTTTCAAGAATAGTAATACAATATTCTTCTGGAATATTGAACGAAAAAAAATCTCACTCAAGTATATATTTATATATCATAAATTAGTATAGTTAAATCGATTTAATCAGATTGAATAACTATACCTTTTTTTTTATGCAATTTAAAGTTAAGAGAATAGTGACATTTTCTTTGAGAAGAAAAGACGAGTTTCTTTGTAAACTCAATTGACTGCAATTTCTTGTCTTTCTTTGATTGAAGGGGGGAAAAAATCACTTCAATTGGCTAGAGATTTTAAGTAGAAAGAGAAATAAATTTTGTTAACTCAATTTACTAGAATTTTGTGCTAATAACGTATTATGAAATAGAAGAAATAAACAAAGAAAGATAAAATAGAGAAGTTAGTAAACTTGTGTAAACTTCATTGAGAATCAAATCCCCTATTTATAGGGAATATTTAAAATTGCAAGAGATACAATAGTCATAATAACTAGGATTACTGGATATAGCCCAGGCCTATCCATAAGCTCACCACCCTGACTCCTAAGAGGCACATCCTGCGATTTACCTCATCCACGATGGTCCAGGCAGGGTTAGTGGAGGACCCTCAAGGTTGGAGTTCAACCTTTTTTTAGGATTACTGGATATAATGTTCATTTACTAATAAATATATAATTTATAACAAATATACAATTATATCAATAAATATATTGATAATAACGTTTTATAATAAAAATACATAGATCCTCAAAATGGAAAAGATATCATTGAATTTTCAGAAAATTTATTACCAAATTAATGCACAAATGTATGACTAACTTAAATTGATGTAACTAATGCGAATCGTCGTCGTAAGTAGTAATGACAACTAAGAAACGACCAAAGACATGTCGTTTTAAGTTGGAAAGGCCATTGAGAGATGTTTGTTTGCACAGATTGACTGTTCATTATTGGGCTAATTAGGCCCTGCTTGCCTCCTTCACTTTTGACCTTTTTTGTACCCACGTTTAGGTTTAGCATTAGACAGACACGATTCCAGCACGTCTTTTTAGGTATTGCCAAAGTGAAACTGAGTTATGATGAATAAAAAGGAAAAAAAAAAAAACAAATTTTATTAGTTATATTATCTAATCATGTCTAATACTGTGGATAACTTGCACCCTCTTTTAAAATAATTAGAAAGTTAGTTTAATTTGATTTGAATTCATTTTATTAGAATTAGGCCGTGACCCGAATTTTATTTTGAAGGTGATTGAAAATTTTAATTAAGGCCGATACTAAGAGGAATTCTATTTGGCAAATTTTAGTTGAAATTCTATTTAGAAGCCCAATTGAATTTGTGTTGGATTTGAAGAAATCAAGATATAGACCAATAAATACTTTTCACCGCAATTATGCTCGCCTGGCGCTTGAGCGCTAAAAACAGTGAAGTTGGGCTTGTCGGCACTTGCCTAGCACGCGTGCCCCGCTTTCATGTTTTGACGCATTGTGAGCATTATTTACATCTATAACTCTACTTTTAGGGTTTGAAACATCCACTACATATATTTAGTTCTTCTTTGTATTATAGACTAAGTTAGACAAATTATATACACAAAATTATTGTAGTGAAATCTCCATTCATGTGTCAATTATTTTATTCTCGAGTTTGTGATCAATTATTTCATATCGTGTCATATTATTTTCTCGCCTATTATCACAACAAATTAGTATTGAAATTATCCGGTATTTTCTTAGTTGTTTATAACTAATTAAGTTTAAAGCAATTTGAAATTAATTTGTTGGTCTAAATGTCAATTTGATCGATAGTGAGACTAAAATCTAAATTTATAAGTAAGATTTTTTTTATTGTGTATTTGAATTTTGGAAAAAAAAAAAAATATCAAAGATGTGGGGATCGTGATATAAAATAGAGATAATATCAATTATAAAACACACACTCACATTTAAAAAATATATCTAATCTCCCATATTTATAGTTTTAAGTATCATACTCCTTTTCAAGTCATGTCTTATCTAAAATGTCCCTGCGAAGAACAATATAGATTTTTCTATGATCATAAACAACTTCATTAAAAATCATAAACTATTACGAACGATTCAAAATAAAAATTCGAAACGAGAATAGACATAGATCGTTATGAACTATTTAAATTATGTATACATAAAACATAATTAATTAAAAAGATTTAAATAATTTATTATCAAATTCCACAACAAGTTTTAAGTTGAAGTTTTCACTAATATGCATATTCAAAGGACGGTGTGTGCATAAAATCTTTAAGTATGAACTTATTATTTAAGGGAACAAATTAAATTGCGATTAATAGTGCGGAAAATTATTTCTTCATAAGGACATTTTGGAAATATCAATCTCATTTTAAACAATAAACAACTTAAAAAAGTATTCATGGGTGAATATTATGCTTCAAATTAAAAATAAGGGAGGTTAGTGATATTTAAAAATGGAAAAAGCAATTTTGATGTTAATGTAAAGCTTATAAATATCTCTAATATTGCCTTTATAAATTTATTTATAATTATATGAGAGAGAGAGAGAGAGAGAGAGAGAGAGAGAGAGAGAGAGAGAGAGAGAGAGAGCGAGGGTGTGACACTTACATTACTTACCTCGATCAACATGTGTGTCTCTAACCAATGATCAATGGTTGCCAATTTACTTTAGGGAGAACCTACCTACCACATGCACACACGTGTGTACAAAAGTAGGTCTCTAAATCTACTTATTTTTTATCCGAGCATGAAGTTAGCCCTAAATCGCGTCGAACACACAATGACCCTACTAGACTAACCCGATGGAATGCATTATATCTTAAAGATAGGTCATGTCGATTCTGAATTATCCGATAAACTCTATTAACTTGATACTTCGTCTTGTTTCTGTTGAGATATCTTTTAAAGTACTTTGTTGGGTCAAAAAGAATCGATGTGACGTGCTCATAAAATTATTCTACAAAAAGCGGAAATAAAAATAAAAGTTATTCCAAAAATGTCCTTAAAAATTAGGATGAGGAGAAAGGATATGACCCACTCATGGCTACCATTGTTGAAGGGAATAAATATGTCCTCAATTAACAAATCCTTATTGTCGTTGAGCGCTTTGCGGAATCTAGCTGGTCTTGATAACAACATCTCACCTTCTTCTTCCAACAAAATCCATTATGTTATAAATAAATATTAATCCCCATGCAACTTTAATATGGACAAATAACTACTTAAGGATTATACATAAATAATTGAGATTTGTGAAAATTTGAATATATTATCTTCCTGTTGGCATAAATCTTAAAAGTAATGTTGTGCTTATTTGAAAAGTACTCATTTAATATGCTTATTTGAACAATAAACACATATTTCACAATGTTTAAAAGTACTTTCTAAAATTTTTATTTGGACTGTATACATTTAATTAGAGGAGAGATGTTGTGTGTACAGAAATACACGTACAAAAATGCAACAGAAAAGACACACATGATCTATTTTTTTTTTTCAATATTTTATTCACATGGGGCCCACCGCCATGTAAGTTTTTTTGGCACTTTTCTGGCATATCCATTTATGTACAAATGGAAAATTTGTTAATTAAGATGCATATTATTGAAAAGTATTACTATCTCGAAACCCCAAAAAATATATAAAGTTTGTTTGGTACAATTCAAAATCGAATTAAAATTGAAAATGTAGCCGTTATTGGATCTCACTCGTCTAATAAAAGTCAACAATAATGGCTAATTTTTCTATTTTAATTCGATTTTAATCTCTACCGAACACACCCATAATTTTAAGCAGGATAAAATACTACATGTTAAAAATTTCATCCAAATATAGTGTCTTCTTAAAGAAAAATGTAAACCTTCTGCTTAATAATTTGTATGATCAAAATTGTTAAGGATAAATATCGTAATGACATGATAACAATGATCAATATTTGAAGATTGATTACTCCTCTTAACATGGTGGGATTTTTTAAATAGAATCCCTAAAACTCAATAAGTAGGGGAGTTTCAAAAACTCAAAGTAGTAGTTCGAAGCATCTAAGCTAAAAATGAGTCCTCGAATTTTAAGATTATTATTCTCAAACGAGCCATCGAAATCCTTTCTCTTTTAAACGTGAAATTAATAATCCATATTCGTATCGATAAGATTTATTTATGGTATATCGATATTTCATATTTCACATTTAACAAATTAAAATACTAATTAAACAGAGTTACTCAATTAAAATAAAATAAATAAAACATAATCAGGACAACGAATTCAATAAAGTAAAGAAATTTTATTTTGCCTCCAAATTTGGCTTCTAGTTGTCAGATTGCAACATCCTTTACAGCTAGTTTGGGCCACTGATTTGCTAACTTTAATCATTTTTGGTTACAAGAATTGATATTCCTGCTACTTGTGATTCTGAAATGGTTTGGATCCTCGAACCAACCAATCGTATCTACAAGCAAGAAAGATTTGTTTCCTTTTAATTTTATCTTTTAAAATTTTAAATTTTCTCAATTTTGGACACTGACTGTACAAATATTTGATGTCGAGCAAGGCTGGAACTGAGCATCATTTAGTTAGCTTCTGTTTCCAGATTTTTTTTTTCGACTTTGTTACTTGTACATCATAATATACATCAGGGTGTACACCCTCTCACATAGGGGTGAGATCCACTTAAATAAAAAAATATTTTATTTATTTTATGCAGTGGGTCCCACCCCATGTGAGAGGGGTGTAGCTCCTCATATACAAAAGTTGATGCATAAGTAGAATTTTTTTTTTTTAATACGTGATGTGTGTTATGTGAACTATCGAACCAAGGTTTACGGGAAATAACAACAAAGTGTTATTAGAAAATGGGTTTCCTTCGTTTAATTTACAAATACACTTCCATAGATATCAAATTGAAGTGAATATCAAAAACGAAGGGCTCAGACTCAAATTTTACCCACATATTTGGCCGTACAAACCCTTATGAATCCTAAAGCATTTTCTTATTGATTGAATGAAGCCACAAGGAATCACACTGTCTCCATACACGCACGCGCACACACTTAGTGTTTAGATTTCACAAAGAAATTAGAATAAATTGACTTCCAACTAGAGGATTTGAAAGAAGAACCCGAAAAGAGAAGAAGAGTCTAGAAACCAACCTAAACGACAGAACTCAAATTATGACCTACTTGGGCAACCAAGGGTTATATTTAGCCCCCCTTTTTGGTAGAGATTAAATCCGATTTTGATAAAAGTTGATGAAATGTATGGTTGAAAAGTTATGAATCTTTCATGTGTGCTTAAAATTAATAAAAAAAGCTTCAAGTACAGGCTGTAAGCTTTACAGGAATTCAAATGTGTGAGTATTGGGAGTGGCCCCCCACATTATTAGAATATTGGCAAAAAACCTCCCCATCCACCTATGATGAGAGTGTTCTGGCAGCGTACAGTCTATACGTGTAGCATTGCTGTAAAATTAAATATTGACTTTGATTTGAGATTTTAATCCAAACCAAATAGGGGCTTATATTCTTATTACCAACCATTGATCTAATCTTGATCCAACGATCCCGGGGCTTCTCAAAAAATCGAAAGTAAAAGAGTTGAGTTGCAACCCCAAAGGTGCATAACTTCAAAATGTGACTTCATGCAGTGGATCCGGGATTAGACCAGCTAAGTTATTGGGCAATTGCAAAAAACAGAGTTTGGGCTATAGCCCATTATCGTCATCGACCCAGAAGGAGAAAGTTTGGCATTACGGCCCCAACAATGTGTTTTTTATTTTATTTTAGAAATATTTGTTTTAAATCGAATGGTGGACTGCTTGTGGATATGAATTCAAAAATAAGGTTAGTCTTTGTCATTGTTTAGGCATTAAGATTGACGCCATTGATTTTTCTTTGGAATTGCTTAATACATGTCCACATATCTTGAGACCAGCCTGAGTTACAACTGAAAGTAGCATCTCTGGGTTTTAGAAATTCGAAGTTTCATCTGAATTACGACGGATAAAAGCTGCTTTAATTTTTTGGTGTCAAGAGTGCAATTCAAAGTTCCATTGGAGTTTCATCTACCGGCAATGATTAAAATACTGTTTTTTTTTGAGTGAAATTCAAAGTTCCATTGAAACTTCATCAAGTTACAATAGAAAATAACATACTTGTTGCGGAAGATGGCTCCACCAAAGTGTTTTTCCAGGCTTAGTCTACCAAACTCGACATTATCAAATACCTCAATTCGTCGACCCAAAACCAATAATATTCGCCTACACTTTGATTGCTAAAGTTGCACCCACAAAGGACACAAAGGGACGATGTTATTGCACCCAAAAAAAACAAAAGAAAAAAAAAAAATAGAGAGAGAGAGAGAGAGATACCAATTGGAGTACAAAGCAAGAGATAGTTTCTCAGAGCAAAGGGAGAGCAATAACACGTGAAAGACAAAGCGAATGAAGCAGCGCAAATATAGATTACATTAGGTATAGAGGTGGGCTAAGACCAAACCAATAAGTGGGTCAAGGTAGATAATGGGCCAAGCTTCGAGCCTCCAGAAAGTAAACGGGACGGATCATGATGGAAATGTGGTGAGGCGGGCGGGGCAACTCCCCCGCCCCCACCAAGCAATTCCCCATCCCGTTACCCGTTTAAGGCGGGGCGGGGGCCCTTGCCCCGTTTATTATCCCTTTTTTTTGTTTTTAAAGTTTTTGATAATTTATTTTATTGCTCCATTCATTAGATTGAGACAAATNGTGGGTCAAGGTAGATAATGGGCCAAGCTTCGAGCCTCCAGAAAGTAAACGGGACGGATCATGATGGAAATGTGGTGAGGCGGGCGGGGCAACTCCCCCGCCCCCACCAAGCAATTCCCCATCCCGTTACCCGTTTAAGGCGGGGCGGGGGCCCTTGCCCCGTTTATTATCCCTTTTTTTTGTTTTTAAAGTTTTTGATAATTTATTTTATTGCTCCATTCATTAGATTGAGACAAATAATTTTAGTTGCCATTTTCTATTAGAACTAATAAAATTTTCCATTTAAAGTATTGAATTCTAAAAAAAAATAAAATTAAATAAAATTAAACGGGCGGGGTACCCATTACTCGTCCCCGCCCTGGGGCAAAACTCCCAACCCCACCCAAAATACCCGATTAAGCGGGTAATCCCTGCCCAGTTCGGGGCGGAGCCTGCGGGTATCGGGTTTGTCTAATTTTTTTGTCATCCTTACTGCTAATGGCCCCAAATGGTTTTTGAGTCGGGTCATTTCATTAAGGTGTCGATTTTTAATTTAGTCATTTGGTCAATGTCGATTGAAAATTTTCAAAGAGTAATATTATTGCCTGAGATTTATTAAGTATCAAAACCCAACAAAGTTTCACCCAATATTCAATCAACCAGCAAGCAACCAGACATAAAGTTTATACTTGCATAATCAAGGCAACTAAATAAAATTGAAATCACAGACATTTCCTCGCGTTTTGGATCCAAAACACATACAATACCTACTCCATGTATTCCTCATGGTTAAGGTAAAAAAAAAAAAAGAAAACCCAATTAAGAACAAGTAATTACAACAATTAATCAAGAGCATATCATACATGCGATGAAGATATAATATAGAAAAACACAAATCTTTTTAAACACGTTCAAAGAAAACAACAGACTAGCACCAAGTTAGTCAATCAAATGACCAAACATATATGCAACAAATGCATAAATGACCCACGAAAAGATCTCACCACACTTATCGTATCTCATTTCGTATTGCTCACATCTCGAGAACATATATCTCTTCTCATCGACCATCATGTTCACTAGATTGATTACTAGAACATACCTAACTAGTAAATCACTATAGATCCTAAGTCTAGGGATAATCCTCTATTACTACCTCACTTCTCTCAACTTGAGTGGATAATAAGTCTCTGTCTAACATGAGTGATAAAAGTGTCTTTCTAACACTCCACCTGATTTGGTTCTTAACAGATAAATGATTCCAGACATTTAATCACATCTCCACCCGTGATATAAAATGTCACATTCCACACACCCTAATATATATCACCAATGCACCCTTAGGCATCTATACTATACCTCACCAATAGACACATAGCACACTTACCCCTAATATATTCCAACCCCTATGCATGCAAATACATTACACCAAATAATCAGATTGCTCTTAAATTCATGTAAATACACATATCAAACATATTGAAATGTAATATATAACTATGTAATAGAATTAAGCAATCACACATATACATAAATGATTACACACGGATGCACATGCAGTAACTGAGTTTACTCTCAATAAATCTCACTAAGGTCATCACTTGACCTTATAGCCATATTCGTCTCTCTCATCTCATTCTTTTGTCTATCCTTCTTAGGACAGATCTTCATAAAGTGTCCGTCTTACCACATTTGTAACACCATCTACTATTGGACTTATCCCAACCCTTGCCCTTCTTCTTATTACTCTCATCACTTGAGTTATTACTCTAGTCATCACTATCTCGAGCTCTACCTAAATTTATTTGTTTAAACTTCATTATACTCTCATCATATATACCTCACATGTAATGACCCGACCTTGCGTCACAGCCGCTATTATATTGTACGTACTGTCCGCTTTGGAAGAGCCTATGGCCATCTTACCCCTCATGGCTTTCTGAATGCGTCCCCGAAATTTGAACCTCGGGGATGCGTCGGAAAGACGTGGGGGTAAGATGAGCTTAGGCTCTCCCAAAGCGGATAGTACGTACAATATGATAATAGTCGTTAGTGTGTAATAATCAATGTTTAATGTTTATGCACTGTTTGCTATCATATTGAATAGGCTTTGAAGGATGGGGTAAGGGAGAAAGTGGAGTTGGCTACGAAATTTAGGATTAAATTACGGGATAACTTGTTGTCTGTACAAGGAGACCCTGCCTATGTACGAGCTGCCTACGAGGCCAGCTTGAAGGGGCTTGATATTGATTGCATTGATCTTTATTACCAACATCGCATTGACACATGTGTACCTATCGAAGTCACGGTTAGCCTCTATTCTCCTTTGTTTTTTATGTGTCTCTAGTATCTTTAACATAATGAAACAATTGCCATTATTTATATCAAACCAATAGAAAACTCATACAAATTAGATCTTCTAATTGACAATTAGGCCAAAGAAAGAAGCCTCAACTTGCTCTTATTTGATTCTAAACGTTATGGTTATTTGATGAAAGATCACATTGAGCTTATCTTTTTCATGCTTTTGAAAATTCATATCTACATAAGTTGTAAATTTTAATATAAGCTACAGTCAAAGCCTGTTTGAGCCTTATTTTTCTTAAGAATGCATTTTGGAATAGTAGTTTGACGGAGAATGTGTGGCTGAAAAATAAGGAAAAGTTCTAGGTTTGCGTATAATATTATTTTGTTAAAAAATGTGTAATTGAAAAGAAGAGAGAAAAAATGTATTTTGAAAATATTAAAGATCAAATGAGGGCTCAATATCAATAGAATCAAGATAGAGTAGAATGAGTTTCAAAACACATTTTAGAGTGTGTTTGGTATACATTAAAATAAGAATTACATTCTTTTAAAGTGATGTGATGTGAGATATGTGGTTGAAAAAGAAGGATAAATTATTGATGTGATGGCAAATATTATTTTATTAAAGAATGTGTGGTTGAAAATGAATAGAAGAATGAGAATGAAAAAAATAATATGGGACAAACAGGGGCTAAATTAATAATTTTCATACAAATAAATTTTAAATAATTAATTAATTAATTTTTTTCATATAAATTTCGTGGGGGGCATTCAAACTCACCCTTACTGAGTGTAAAGTTGAATTAATTTTAAAAAAAAAAAAAGAAAAAAGAAAAAAGAATTTAACTCGTACGTTAATTGTGCGGTGAACGTTGTCTTTCCTTAATTCTCACAAAATCACCCCACATATAAAATACACCTCAGCCGTCGAATATATCCCTATCAGATCAATAACCTGACACCGTTGGATCAAATCCAGAAGTGCGTATGTTTTTTAGTGTATATAACCAAATCCTTCGCTTCCAACGAACGCAAATAATCACAAAACCTACGCATTTGCACAAGTTCCAGAGGGAGAAAGAGAAACAACAATGGCGGCCACAGTGAGCGCGTGGGCTAAACCCGGCGCGTGGGCTTTGGATGCGGAGGATAATGAGTCTGAGCTCCTCCAAGAACACAAACAAGACTATGTGAACGACAATTCAAGCCGTGGCGGTGATACAGCGGATTTTCCATCCTTGGCGGCGGCGGCCTCCACCAAGACCAAGAAGAAGAAGGCCCAAACTCTGTCCCTTCAGGAATTCACAACTTACAAGCCGTCTCAGCCGATCGTTTCCAAGGGACTAACCCCCGATGAAATGATGTCCCTTCCCACAGCCCCTCGTCAGCGCTCTGCTGAGGAGCTCGATCGTAATAAGCTAGGTGGCGGCTTCAAATCTTACGGCTCTTACAACGAACGGCCGTCAAGGGATGAACAGCCGCGTCGCCAGGGAAGCTTTAATAGGGACTCGAACGGGGAGTTTGGATCTTCGCGCGCCGATGAGACCGATAATTGGGCTGCGGGAAAGAAATCAACGGTTGGTATGGGATTCGAGAGAAGGGAGAGAGGAGAAAGGGGAGGGTTTTTCTCGGATTCGCAGTCCAAGGCTGATGAATCTGATAATTGGGGCTCCAATAAGGCTTTTGTGCCGTCTGAACCTCGTAGATATGATAGAAGAGGGAGCTTTGGATTGGAGTCCAATAACGGTGGTGCAGATACAGATAGTTGGGTAAAGAAAAAGGAAGATGGCCCAAAAATTGGTGGAGCATTTGATAGTTTGAGGGAAAGAAGGGGGGGCGTTGAATCTATCGGTGGAGATTCTGAGGCATGGGGTAGGAAAAGAGAGGATGGGAGCGGTGGGATTGGTAGCAGGCCGAGGTTAAATTTGCAACCAAGGACACTGCCTGTGAGCGAGGGCCATAAGGGTGAGAATGGGGTGAAGTCAAAGGGTAATAATCCATTCGGAGAGGCAAGGCCAAGGGAAGAGGTTTTGAAGGAGAAGGGGCAAGATTGGAAGGAAATTGAGGAGAAGCTCGAGACTACAAAAATTAAGGAGGTTGGTACTGAGTCCCCTGATGGCCAGGCAGCCGGGAAGAGAAGTTTTTGGAGCGGTAATGGGAGGGACAGGTTGCAGCAGGAGGAGAGGACTTGGAGGACGTCGGAGTCTGCTGATTCTGGTCCCCAGAGGTTGGTAAATTAGGTTCTGAAATTACATGAATTGTGAAAAATACTGTCTTTTGATTAAGAACTGAATGGTTTGAAATATTAATAACTTGATTGAATTTGTTTCTTACTTTAATTTGGCTCTTGTTGAACCTACTCGTCCTTAATGAAATACGTGAATATTTTTTGTGCTTGTTTTCTGTGTGTCAAATGTTTAAAAATTTGTCATTATCTTTAGCCTTACTGAATCGATTGGTTTTGGTTGGTCTGAATCATTTCTTGGAAAATTGGGTCTTTCCCAGAACTTGCAGATACTGTAGACATAGAGACATAGTAAGTTATATCTCAGTGGTTATCTTATATTGTGGGGTTTTACATTGGAGCCTTCAGTCTTGCTCTAACCTCTCTTTTCATGTACTTTCTTCAAACACAACTTGTGTTTTCTTTTTAGAGAAGTTATATATTTGCTTGGACCTTTTATCTGGTTTGAGTTTGCTCTATTACCTACAAATTTTTAATCCTATTTAATTTGTGGTTGTGTTAGTATATGCATTTTCAATTCTTTTCTTTCTAATAATACCACTTTGTTCACCATTTGAACACCATCAATAACTTGTATCATAATTTCCTCTCTATTTATGTCGCCTCTCCTTTTCTAGTATTTCATCCACTACACTGATTCTGCTATTCAGTTTTTGTTCAATTTCAGTTCATTTTGTCTGTTTTTCCTTCTTTTTGGGCCCTTTTTGGTTAGAATGAACAAGGCATCTAAAACCTTTCTTACCTTGTGCCGTAGATACCGGATTGAAGAGATCCGTTCTTGTGTTATTGTAGACTGTAGCGTTTGTACTTTGCTCGCGCTTGTAGGCATACTTCTGGTTGAAATACATTTTTGTATTGATGTTTAACTAATTTTTTGTTTTAATAATAAATGGATTTATGCTTTTTATTATGACGAGATGCAAAAATTTTTGTATTGACATTACTATGAATCTTGTATGCATGTTCTTACTGTCTATTTTATATGCTTCAAACCTTCATTTACTGTCGTTATAATTATTATTACCTTCTTCTGCTAATAGTGCTGAGGGAACTGAAAATGAACCAGCTGAGGAAACTGAAGATAGAGATCCACAGATATGATGCTGCCTTTGTAGTGAATGGGGCTTAACGTCTTGATTGAGATTTCAAATTTACTGTTTTCTGTCCAAGAGTTTTGTTCGCTAAAGTTATTTTGATGCACAACATGAGGCATTTTTGGTAGATTTACATGTAGGAATTTTTTTTATGGCCTAAACGTCTTGGCTTGGATATTGTAACCATGATGCTGCTCTTTCCGTTTTTTAAGTTGATAAACGCTCTTTATGATTGTGAATTCTCAATGTTATGGAGTTTTATGGGTTCATAATACATTTGCTATATTGCTAGGCTACGTGGACACGATCAATGTAATCTTAATGTGACTGACTTAACTTGCTTGTTCAACCACTCATAATTAAGCTTTTTAGAATCTGTACAATTCAAATGGGATCATACAAAAATAGCATTAGTGAATGAAAAATCTTTCCCTGTGCTGTTCTTGCAGCAGAGATGTAAGGTGTTATTTTAGGATTCCATTTCCTAGTACAATGGCCAAAACGAACTCTCTGAAATGAGACATGGAAGGAGCCACTACGAAGAAGTTCTGGGATTTACAAAGAAAGATGTAAGGTCTAATGAGGCTATTATAAAATATTTACTCATAGCTTTTCTATTCTGGTTCATGGTTTTTACTATGGCAAAATTGATCCTCTTCCCCAGGGATTTCAGATGAGTGATCCTTGGGGCAGCTGCCAACTCTAACGACCTAGGATTCTATTTTTTCATCAATTAAGGGGGTATTTGATGGATATTATTGAAGAAATAATGTATTTTAAATAGTGATGAGATGAGAAATATGTGGTTAAAAATTAAGGAAAAGTTAGTGATATGATGTAAAATATTATTTTATTGAAAAATGTATGATTGAAAATGAGCTTTGAAATAACGTATTTTGAAAGAATATGTTAGGGTGAGCGAGGATTGAGCCCCAACTTGGGGCTCAATCCTCGCTCACATTTTTTCTTATCAAGTTTAGGATTTATGTTTTTAACCATATGGATACTTTCTGGAGTAGTATGGGCTAAGGAAGCATGAGAATCATATTGGAGTTGGGCTTCTCTTCAGAGTACATGAATGTAAGCAAAATCAAACGGCTGGCTAACCAATATCGAGGTTTTCTCAGAATTTTGAGGGTGGCACAACAGCATTCATTATGTCAACTTCTAAAATACTCATTCTTAATAATAGCACTATCTTCCTTTTTCTGCTTAAAGAATAAGGCCAGGAGTTGAGTTTGTTTAACTAGAGCGTTTTTTATTTTGCTTATGTTTCCTGAAGAAGAACTTTCTTCTTTTAAAAAAATTTCTAGCAATACAAAGCACTCTTAAAAAATTATCCAGCCTTATTGAAAACAATTTTGTTAGTTTTAAAAGTACTTTTTGACTTTTCAAAAACGAGTTCTTAAGCTAACTTGATTCGCTCGCAAAAAGTGGGAACAAACTTGAGCTCTTGCTGTCCAACCTATTCTTAATTAAAATTTTATTAATGGAATTATCAATTTGTGAAATGTTCACAAAAGTTTCGCTGCTCATGCATTTAGAACCTCTGTAAGCACATTTGATTTGCATCTAAACTACTTTCTTT